>JAHWFP010227189.1:0-55914 GCA_023313725.1 Lithobius niger
ACCGGGTAGTAAGGGTCTAATGCTTAGCAGCGTCTTACTGGCCAAATTTGACACCTAGACCCTTACAGTCAAAGCTTGTCCGTGTTCCTTGTAGGTTTTGACTTTTAGACCCTTACTCTTAACATTTAACGTTCCGTTTTTTGTTTATTAATAATGATGTAGTGTTCTAGTATGATTTCGAAATTGGTATTCGAGGTTTGCTTGATTGATTTGCCCATTGATGGGGCTAGTTCGGAAGAGAGAATGGAGTGTTGCAATGTTGGGGATGGTTATGTTGGAAGTCGGTGCGGAAGTGCGCCCCTTCATTGGGGCTATTGGGGCTGAAGTCCCCCCCCCTCCTTTCTGTCCATTTTTGCCCTTGTTCTCTGCATTCTTGCCCTTTTGGTAGACAGAATCATGAAGAAAATTCATAAAATCAAAAACCTTTAAACAAAATCTTTTTCGAGGATCCGTAACACTGCTTAGGCCAAAGTAAGCACGTCCCGACCTTTTTTTTCCTGTTCTATGCGCGCCCTTGACGGTGGGTCCGACATTTTTGGCCTATAACGGACACCAAATTGCAAAATGTTGGTTGGTTGGTCCGTTGGTCTGTTGGTTGCACATTTTTAGTCTGAGTGGAGCCCAAACAAAAGATCGGATTGGAATGAAATTTGGTACAACGCCTGATACCCCAAACAGTATTGCTGAGCCAAAATTTGACGTAAATCGAACAATTATTACGGAAGAAATAACAAATTTTCGAATTTATTTCTAACACTCACCATTGTAAATTTAGAATCGTGAATAGTTAAGGAATTGCGACGAAGCATACACTGTGCTGCTGGTAATTAAGTGAACTTTAAAAAAAAAACGCCAAAATAAATCATCGTAGCTTCCTTACAGCTAACAATCTTTTTGACATAACTCAACGAAATAATAACATTTGATCATAACACTTTAACCGCTAGCGGAAGACAAGCAAATGGGGAAAAAAACCAGAAGGATTCGTTAACGACTCACATTCGTATCATGTAAAAAAGAATGCTTGCAGGAATTCAGCCAACATGGCAACCAAAGTAGCGTTGACACTATCAACGGGAATCTCAAATTTGAAACATCAAATCGCCGCTGCAGGAGGAAACCGTTCATATAATACGACAGTACACAGCAGACTACGTATTTATATCACAACACAGAACAATAATTTGGCTTCCTATTGTAATTTCAAGATTCCTAGATTGCTATGGAAACTACTCTCCATCCCGTGTTGCCAGAATAAATAGGCTTAACATCAAACCCAATAGCCCTAATTTCTCTACTGTTTTCGCTTACGAAACTAAAACGGGACTAACAATTAGGCTTAAAATTAGGATTTTGAATTATTTAAATTCTATCTTCACAGCCAAGGTAACACCGGCTGATCAACAATTGTAATAATTCCAATTTAAAAAAATTAGCTTTGGCGTTGCAATACGTGCCAGAGGTGTGCGCTCTAACATTGTCAAGACAAGATTGACAAGATTTAGATTAGGGGTTTGAATAATATCTCTGTAATGTGTGGTGCAGTGGCAACCCGGACCACTGCACTGTGACTGAGGTTGGCACTAATGACCAAGCTGTCGATGCGCCATTAAGCCTCAATCCCCCCCCCCCCCTCTAACATTGTCGTAGAAGGCAGCTTAGAGAGCCGCGAATGTTTCGAATCTTTTGATTGTTGTGAAGTACTATCGTTACTGGTAATTGTTCAGCTTGCAGTTAAATGCTTTATTGTTATTATTTTAAATCTAGGAAAGATACTCTGCAATAAATATAAACAATGTAAGCATTATTGACGGCGGCACGTTCTTTGCCAGCTAAACCACGGCGGCACGTTCTTTGCCAGCTTAACCACGGCGACTAACGTTGTATTTTTAGAACGGCGGCGACGGCGTAAAGAGGCTGCAAAATAACGAAACAGATACTAAATATGGGTATAAACGAAAATATCTTAAAATTAATATGAAACGTAGCCTAGATAAAATGTAAAAAACACCAACAAAAAGCTTCAGCTCAAATGTAGCCGAATGAATATTGCCCCCAGCTTTTTAAAGACCATTAGCAAACATTGCAAAGCCATTATAATGAGAGAAAATACAAATTTAAAATAAATTTTTCTCCGCTCCGCCTACAATAGGCCCAAAGCCTGTTTCCTAGTACAAGGAAACGAACCATCCGCAAGTAAACAAAAATGTCCCGCCGAAACTAACGATTTGAAAGAAAGTTTTAAAGAGACTTTAAATTTTCACAATGGGTATCATATTATAAACAATTTTAAAGTTTGAACTATTAAATACACTGCCTGTTTTCTGTATTTAAAATTTCAAAATAAATTGAATTTACACAATGGGTGTAATACGGGTTTCGTTTAAAAAATAATCGAGTGTTTAGTTCTCAGTTGGGTGCGAGAACTAGTTCTCAGCACTCTTTCGTTGTTGTGTTCCTGCATCCTTGTATTTTTAGAAGAAGTCTGAGGGCCTTAAGGCTTCGTCGGGCAGATGCCCAGGACTGGTTAACAGTCGCTACAAAACCTATTAACCCTTTGAGATGCTGATGCAGATAGATAAATAGCTTGGTCACAATGTTTTTCCTTCAGATTAATGTTGTGGCGTGAAACAATGTATTCGTGCTGATTATTTGGGGATGAAAATACAAAATGGGACTAATTACAAAATGCATCAACAGCCATGGAAGCCCGAATCTGTTAGGATATGTGCTGCCATGCAGCAGCAAAAAGCATTAATATCCAAGAATGCCTACTATGTACCGTATGGTGTGCACTGCCACCCAGTGGCAAAAAGCATTATAAGCCTATAATGCTTTCAGTTCTTGGTTGAACGTTCTGTGAACTGCTGGCAAAACCCATTAACTCCCAATAACGCATTTTGCCATGGGATAAAAATTCTGTCACTCTCTTTGAAAGGCCTTAATAGGCAACAAGGCCTTATGCCATAGTAAATTGTTGAACAACTGGGCATTTAATGCGTTTTACCACCACGAAACTGGCGTTCTAGTGGTCGGAGATGGAAAAAAATATACGAGCTGAAAGGAAAGGTTTTGTTTGTTAATGCTTAACCAAAATCTCATTTTCGCATTATTGGAGGTTAATGCATTATGCCAAAGTAGGGCAGAATTGCGTAGCCACAACCACCGTTTGTTTACATGGACGAGATGTGGGCCAAACAACAACACAGCCGACAGATGCAGTGGCACGTCAAGGAAAAAAAGAGTTACGTTGCCGCCTCATACCACCGAGAAAAGATCGACGTTTAATGTTATTGCATGCTGGCTCTAACGAAAAGGATTTGCAAATAGTGTTCAACTTCTTTTCATTAGAAAACTAAGACTGGGGATTACCATGAAGAAATGAACGGCGGGTGTTTTAAAAACTGGTTAAAAACTACTACCCAATATTCCGGCCAACCTGATGATCGTGATGGACAATGTTCCGTGTCATTCAGTTCGACTCGACATGGCAGCAACAAGCAACAGCAATAAGCCAGAAATTATTTCGTGGCTCGAAAAACAAATTTTCGTATCACTGCGTATTGAATCTCATCGAGTTAATTTGGGCATTAGTTAAAGACGAAATAAGAGCATCCAACACAAATTGTAAAATTGCAGACGTCAAAACATTAACTACTGCAGCAACCAATGTAACCCCTGGTGACTGGCAGAAATGCATTAATCACGTTGTAACCCTTGAGAACGACTATTGGGGCACTGAGCATCTGAGTGAATACTGAGTCGAACCCTAATTATTAAAGTAATTAACAGCGACGACTATGACTACGAAGAAATGTAATTTTGTACCACTCCAACAATCTCCCTAGCCAATGTCGAAAACTGCTCTTTTAAGAGCTCTCACAACAGTCTGTCTCACAACATTTCGATTTGGACCCAGAAACAATTACCCATAATTTACATAAAACAACAAGCTATCCCGTAGATCACTACACAATTTTTATATCATTAGTTTTGGAATAATTATAAATATAAGGCCCATTTCTGATCTATTCTGGACAATCTTTGACCCTGTCATGATCGGAGGTTTCCCAGTTACAAAAGTCCAGGCATTTGCAATTTTCAAGTTTGGATCTTCCAACAAGCCATGCAGCCTCTTTCCGCTCCCCCACCTCCTCCCCGCAGCAAATACTTCGGGGAGGAAAATGCTTCCTTCTTTCAACAAATGCTTAAATCAGAAAATCGGGTATGTATACTTCCTTCAGCATTATAAAGAAAAAATATTCTAAAACAATAAATAAACTAAAATAAAATGAAATGAAATAAAACGAAATAAAAATATCCTCGTCCAAAGAGTACTAATAATTCTTGATTTTTGTAGATGCTAGCTTAAAACAAATCGTTGCTAGCCGAGCACATGCAGGAACTCAGTGCGTGTACAAGGTTCCAGTCACCGCCAATGTTAGATCATATGCGTGACAGGCGATTGTAAACGATCATAAATACATCTATTTACAGTGGCCAACCAGAACCTAAAATAGTATAGCTTAGGCCTATATTAAAAAAAAAAAGCTATAATAAGAAGTCCTGTAAAGAGCAGCAGTACGTCACACCAAAAAGCAAAGAGCCCAACTTAGCCGAGTGAGTATTGCACCCAGATTTTTTCTGGAGCATTAACGAATCATTACAATAAAAACTAAATATAAGTTTGAAATGAAGATCTGTTCGCTCTGCCTATAATAGGCCCAAAGCCTGTTTCCTAGTAATGTGAAGCGCCCTCACAATTTAGTCACGGTGACTGGAGTGTTCATGGTTGCCAGTGTGCCTTCCTCCTGGAAGCATATCTCTATCACATTATTTCTTGACCTCCATGTATGAAGGGGGGGGGGGGATTGAGGCTTAATGGCGCGTCGACAACTTGGTCATTAGCGCCAACCTCAGTCACAGTGCAGTGGTCCGGGTTGCCATGTATGAAGGTTGGTAGTGTACTCACTCTCTATAAGGTGCACACTACACTTTAATACAGAATATATAAGGCAGCCCAGGACAACAGCATAGGCTGCTCTTGATGTCACACCCTGTCTCATCATTGAACCACACGCATGATGTTACGGGTCCTAAGATCCCCGCTATTCTAATAGCCCTTAAGCTTACTAAAGGGCAACGAAGAGAGACCCACGTGTCTTGATATCTGCATTATTGCTGCAACATATTATCGTGCTGTGCCCTTTGAATACCTTTTGTATGTCACATGACAGGACAATGTGGCGGTGCTTAATGCTCCACCTATCAAAAGAATTAAATTACTCTCTATGGAGCATGTTAGCTGTGGTGGGTCCCACACTCACTACACACAACAGAGAAGTGCACCGTGGTTTGAAACATTGGGTTTATCTCTTATGTTTATCGTGCACTTTTTTGGCTTTGTGTTTTTATTAACAACGATAAGTGGTTTCTTTACCTATTTAGCTTTAAGTAAGTAAACATAACAAAAATATAAAAAGAGAATATACAAGGTTATTTACAAAAATTTATTACTTTTGGTTAGAACTCCGCAGTCTTTACAATTTATGTTTAGGAGAATTTTTTTGCGACATTATATGGGTTCGAATAAAAATTTTAATAGATGATCCTCGGTATGATGATTCATAGGTAAGCAAGAAAATTGATAAATTTATTCCAGGTTATTAATTATCCTAAACATAGGCATAAGTTCTTTTCCCCCATTCCCCTTCCTTTCACGTTTATACATGAGCAAAGGCAAGTTCAACACTTTAAATCTATCAAAATAAACTGGTCAAATTTCTATTTTCATGAAATTAGGTTCAGTCGATCTCAAGCTGTTTCATGCTTATTGATACATGGACAAAGTGATGATACAGATGTTTATCATTTTGCGAGAGCCACCTTAAAAGACTGTCTATCGATCGATATTCGTACGGTCGCGTCATAGACATAAAAAATAATAATAGATCACTGTAAACAATATAAACGAAAAAGGGAAATATGCCGTCATAGCAAATTGACTGATGTGTTTCTAGCCACACCTCAATTATGGAACCTGAGGCTTGTTGGATGTTATAAATTTTAAAGGTTAACAGTTACTAAGTAGCAACGTGGATTAAAAGGAAATAAGACTATATTGATTTTGCTACAACATAGACGCGGCTAAAGCCAAGGACACGGAGACCGGTGAGGGCCAACAGGTGAGAACAAAAGAAGCAAGAATATTAGCAATGTGAAGTTTTTAAATGTGCATGCATTTCAACATACATTACCTTTATCTCTAAAATGTAAAACGATTTTATGACGTATATTCACAAAAAAACATTAAAAGGAACACATATACGTGTATGACGTTCTGATACACTGTTCTGTCGTCCACAAGATATTGTCTATATTAGTTGTTCCCCAGCGTAACATACGCCGGTCTATCTGATTCCGGCATGTGTGAGCAAAATACTTTACTGGGGAGCATGAAATGAAAACATGCGTCGAAGCCTCCACACTTCGACTCCCCATTCACCCCTGCCTCTCTTCCCCACATTCCCCATTATGGTCAGATATCCACCTGCAGCCCCTTGGTACACTCCCATTGTATGGTTCTTAACCTTTCCCTACCTAAATAACTTTTTTTCAGTTGAGGGCAACGAAGTGTTACTGAATTTCCTGTTTCTCCGTTTTGATCGTGCATGCAGTGATTGTTTCTCGACTGACTTTGAAACTTTTCAACACGGCTCTAATAGACAGCATTATTGAATCAATATTGTGTTTGTTTTTAATTGTTGGAGCGTATATCCGTCCTCAATGTCGGCCACTCGCCCGTTTCTTTGCTACCGTGCCAAAAATGAACCTGCTCGCCCTTTTCGTAATTGTTCCAGGCTACAGCTGATTAGCCGGCATTAGCCAGCATTATTGAAGCTTCTTATTTCACCAAATAAGCCATTTTTTTTATCTACAAGAATTTGAAGCAGCAATTGCAGCTTCTTTAGCACTGTACAATGTATTGTTAGGTATTAATTTCACTTCCCACTCTCACGTTTCTTTCAGTTTTCTTTCCGACCCTAAGTGCTAAAAGATTTTACTGCGATCAAAGCACAACTTATAAATATTAGAGTCATAAATGAAGATTCATAAGGTTGCCGTATTTTTTTTATTTATCTATCAGTGATTTTTAACCGTTAATAATTAAAATAATAATTGATGCGCATGCGTATTTGCTTTAATTTTCTCAGAATAAGCATGGCAGTAGGCAGTGCTTACTAGATTTCGTGAATGCTCGAGAATTTTCAGAAGAAAGGACGGAATAGGATTTCGTGGTTTTTGCTTTTAGGGAACACGAACCCAATCTGGTTTATCTCCCCCCCTCCCCCAAACGATAAGGAGCAGGAGCCACAGAAGCTAACAACGTAAAATGTTACAATGCTTAGTAGGCGAAACGCACAAGCTTGGAATTTGAGTTCACGTGAACAAGTTGAAACAATGTTTGGCATGGAAAAATAGTATTCGTTGTGTCTTGTTCGTATGAACGTTTCACTTAAATCTTCCAATTTTAAATCATAGGGTGGTAAGTCTATAATGCGACTCACATGACGTGAATGACTTATTTAGTTTTTCAATGCGGGGTTTCGGAGACAAGGTGAATTGTTTCTAAATTGTTTTCCTGGACTGTGTCGCGATCACTACAACTGCTTGCAACAATGAAGTATCAACTATGAATTGAGCTGACACACTCCTGTCGCCCAATCGCCATGGTAACAAAGCATGGGTGGCACATTGACAGGGCTAATACTCCATCAAGTAAAAGTATGTGGCCTCTGAATGTCACTTTGTTGCCTGCAACAGTGCAGAACCAACAAAACGGAAACGATTTGCTACGAATCGAGCAGGCACATGATAAATCTAACCCCATCGTAAGTGTTGCCATACAATTAAAGACATGGCAGAATGCATTAGCGGAACGTGGAAGTAAATATGCGTTTCTAACACTCTTTTTTGTCAACCAAAACTGGTCGGAGAATGGACCTAGACAATATCCACCAAGTTTTGGTCTGTTAGACATGCTAACAACATCGTACCAATGATAATAAAAAGGAAGCGTAATATGTCACCAAATTACCTGAACAAAAAATACCGTGTAGAAAAAAGCTTTAGAGCTCGTATTCCCATGGACATTACAGTTGTAAAGGGATACAAATAAAAAACGGAATAGAGTTCACTTGAACGAAATGAACTATAATTTGAACTCCATTTCAGGGAAACAAAATAAAACAAGACAAATCCCCAAAATAATAAAACGCCTCTAATACACTAATTAAACACCCTTACAGACACAGCCCATTACGAACACAAATTCCAAACAAACTGCAATCTGCATTCCAATAGAAGGAAATAAAACAAAAAATAAATCCCAAACATAATAAACGCTTGTATCATGTACAAGTTAAACATCCCCACACACTGATTTGGCGCATTTCAAACACAAATTGAGTTCACCTACAGATAATACGAAGGAATAAAAACAATGTTTATTCCTTAGAATAGGACAAAACAAACTTTCTTAACAAGGAAAGACCTATATGTTTTATACATTACAAATGCACAGACAAAATACACACGTAGTCACTCACTTGAAACAAACTGCCAAGGTAACAAAACGCCTGTATAATACACAAGTTAATCACGCGCACACACACAGACACACAGACACACAAACACAGACAAACATGGCACAATTCAAACATGGCCCAATTCAAACACAAAATTACTAAGGAATTAAAACAATCGTTGGTCCCTGGAATTGGAGTTCACGTTATAATTCGTTTCGTTCCAGTGAACGCTAATTCTTTTCTTGTTGTCTGCCATTACAGCTGCGAATTCCAAGGACATGCAAGCGCTAATTCTTGTTTTCTAAACAGCAGAGTCATTTTTTCTTCAGTAAATAGAGTGTAGTTGTTTTAACTTCACAATAAAGATATAATTTTTCACGTATGAGTATTTCTTCAGAGTATTTTATCGATGTACGAATCCACATACAGAGCATAGAATTAATACAGAAAGTTTAAGTAAATTGGATGATTGGATAGTATTGAGGATGCATACAGGCAGACTTACAGACAGAAACACAGACAGAGAGACGAGACAGACAAACAGGCAGATAGGTAGACAGACAGACAGACCAGACAGACACATACACAGACTGACTAGACAGACAGACGAACGAGTCAGACAACCAGACAGATGAGACAAACAGACAGCCAGACACAAGCACATGCAGCATAGCGTAGCCTGTAACAGACACTGAATTGCAAAATGTTGGTTGGTTTTGTTGGTTGGTCTGTTGGTTGGTTGGTTAGTAGCACTTTTATAGTATGGTTGGAGCCCAAACTAAAGGACAGATTGCTATGACATTACCCACATTGCTAGATATCCACAAAAGTATCGCTGATCTCGAATTTGCCATAAATTGATCAATTTATAATCCACGAAATTACGATTTTTCAAATTTGTCGACCTAGCACTTACCATTGTAAATTTGGAATCCTGAATAGTTAAGGAATTCAAACTAATCATACACTGTTCTTCTGGTGATCAAGTGAATTTTTAAAAATCCTCAAAATAAATCATCGTTGCTTCCTTATAGCTAAAAATCTTTTTCGTCATAACGCAATAAAATAATAACATTTGATTATCGCTTTTTAACCATTACAGAAAGTCTAACAAATGAAAAACTCAAAAGGATTCCTTAACGACTTACATTCGTTTTATGTGAAAAACAATAATTCACCCAGCATGGCAATAAAACCTGGTGTTTACACTATCAATGGGAATACCAAATGTGAAATCTAAAATCGCCGCAGCATCAGGAAACTGCATATACAGAACGAAAGCTAACAGTAAACAACGTGTTTACACCGCAACGCTGATAAATACGATGCCTTCGTATAATAATTTCAATATTCCTGGGTTGCTATAGAAACTGCGCATATTAAGCCTATGCACAGGTCCGTGCACACCTTGTGAGGGGCACTATTCACGAATAAACTCTCAATCCTGTGTTGCAAGAATGAATAGGCTTAACCTCGAACACAATATACCTAATTTCTCTGCTGTTATCGCTAAGAATTATGCCTAATAATTCTGAACGCTTTAGAATTATTTAAATGTTATCTACACACCCAAGCTGACATCATTTGACTTACAATTGTTACTATTCCAACTGAAAAAAAAATTAACGTTCTCAAATGTAGTATGTGCCAGAGGTATGCACTTCAATATTGTGATAGGAGGAGGCATAGGGAGCCGTGGATCTACTGAATCTTTTATTTATTGTAAAGTACCGTCATTACTGGTGGTTGTTTCGCTTTTAGTTAAATGATTTATTATTATTATTTTTATAATAATAATATTATAGTAGGTTCGTTGCAAACACAACCGGAATGGCAAGGACCTAGTGGTCACTGACTGCCATCCGAATTTAAAAATAACAAAAGTTAAACAGTTTAAAAGTTTAAAACAAATACGATGGCTCGGCTGCAGAGGATGGGGTGATGGTATTGGGTTGGGGTCACGAATGCCTTACCACCAAGGTTAGACCTACCAGGAACACATTGGTCCCCAATGGCATCGCCAAACGTGAGGGACAAATAAGGAAAAGCCGGGTATCATTGTCAATGTTTCATAAAAAAATTCAAAATAAATAATGCATCGCAGTTTAAAGCTTGGCAGAAAGAAATTGTCAATCTTAATACGATAATAAAAATAATAAAATTAATAATAATAATAATAATAATAATAATAATAATAAGGTCTATTACCCACAAGAAACAGGATAAAAGGAATAGGAAGGGAAATTTTCATTCCACTTACACGAGTCTTAAGTTACTAAGTTAAACCAAAATAAAATACAATACGGATTAAAAACATTTCATAAATTGTGATAGATCCACCTTTTTAAGACCGCGCTTAAAACACCCCAGAGTCCCAGCTTCGATCAACTCAGGGAGTAGACTATTCCATGGGCCAACAACCCTATCAGAGAAAAAATATCTGGCTCAATTTTTCTTCTTTGTTGTAGGTACCATCAGGTTAAGACGATGGCCCCTGGTGAACGTATTCTATGAAAGATACTCTGCATTAATTATGAACAATGCAAGCATTATTGGTAGTGGCACACTCTTTGCTTGCTTAACCACGGTGGCTAACGTGTCATTTTAACGTTATGATGGTGGTGATGGTTGAAAAGGCTGCAAATAAAGAAACAGAAACTAAAATTGGGAGCAAATGAAAGCGTCTTAAAATTAATATGAAACGTAGCTCAGGCATACAAAAAAAATACTGAAATGTGAAAAAGATCAGCAAAGAACTTCACATCAAATGGCAGTAAGCTAATATGTAGCCGACCGAGAATTGCACACATATTATTAATAAACCTTAGCAAGTATTGAAAGGTAGTTAAAATGAGAGCAAGTAAAAATTAAAAATTAAAATTTATCCACTCTGCCTACAATACACCGAAAGCCTGTTTCCTACTTACTGAACTTCAGTAAAAATAATTTGTGTCTAATCCTGTTTGGTTGCAATTTCTCCTTATTTACAGTTGAAGATTCAAACAAAACTGGCAGCACAATATAACCATTTTTGATTACTTGATAGATTCAGGAAGTTAGTGCCTTCGTCTGGGTTTGTTGTACAACCATACACATAGGTAAGCTTTCTAATAGTACCAAAAGAAAAAAGCATATATTCTATTTGAATCTTCTTGGTTCCAAAAACACATCGATTACATCATTGTTCAACATGTTGTGATTTGGCAATCTTGTTCCAAGACAATCCGGCAAACAAATTTTAAGCTGGCCACTAATACAAAAAAAAAAAAGTTTACAAGGATCACCTTTGCCCCATTGCTAACAATCCCCCCCCGCCCCCCCCCCCCCCCCCACACAACAAAGGTTGAATTTAATTTAGGTCTGCTGGTTGAATTTAATTATTTCTAACTACATTATTTGCTTTCTTTTGCAGACCACCAACTGCTTCTGAACATTTATTATTGAATAACTGAAGAGACTAATTATGCTTAGTAGAATTTCTCCACATAACATTTTAACTGTCCATTCGGCGCAGATCATGACAAACGAATCAATAGGTTTTGAGCTATGTCGACCTGTCGTTTTGTTGGGGAAAGTGCTTGGTCTTATTTCGTGGGACATCAGCAGTGTTTCACAGAGAGATACCACGTCCCACAGCTGGAAATATACAGCGAGTTTTCTGTATAAATTAATGACCAGGGTACTCCTTATTTGTATTTGCATATTTCAAATTTGCCTCGTTTTCTCAAGGGCAAGCCAATTATACAGTCATGTGCGAATGATGATTCATATTGCAGGGTACATGATACCCATGAGCTTTACAATTACGGTGATATTTTTCTGCATCTTTGAAGAGAAGCGTTTTATGAATTTGTTTCATTGTTTATACAGTGTAGAAAAGCTACTGAATGGAAAAATCAAAAAGCGAAATTTCTTACTTAAGACCACTGCAGTTCACTTCCTCCTGAGTGTTGTACAGCTAGCAGTTTACGTGCCCTTTGCAATAAGCAATTCATATCCTGTAATGGAGCTATGTTATATTTGCATAGAATATGGCCACGATATCTTCGTCTGTGTCTTTTTCATTGTTACTGCTACATTATGTGCTGAATGCTTGTCAACTCTTAATTTAGAATTAAAAGAAGCCCTCGCTAATGACACAACAGTTTTGAGTGAATACCTTCACCATGTTCACGACCAATACAAAGAAGTGTACAACATGGTAGAGGCTGTTCAATATACTTTCTCACTACTGATTACTGGAATGTTGCCACGCCTTGCTTTTGAGTTGTGTATATATTCCTATTGGGTGCTGAACAATACTAGCTTTGATTTCATATCTGCAGGCTCTTTGAACATTGTCGTCGTATTTATGTATCGATTATTTGCTATATCTTCTGTTGCTGACAATATTACAACAAAGGTGAGATAATTTCTAGTGCACCTCTCTTTCCATAAAGTCACAACTACTTTCCTATCACAAAGCTATAATTACTGATAAGGACTAATAAGGTATGGAACGACCTTTCATTTAATATTACGATGACTGTAGTGTGCACGTAAAACAATAAAACCTTTAAAAAAATCTAAATTCCATCCAAACCACTGGAACTGTACAAACACTTTAAACATTTTTTTGATAATTTATGGTTACGTTTGAGAAGTGTATTCGTAGATTCAAAATCGGCAATAACATATTTTTACTTTGTAGTGCTTACCTAGTTACTTTCATGTGACTGGTTGATTATTTAACAGCAAGGATGTAGTAGTCTAGCCGGTTAGTTGGCTACATCAGTTGGGGAAAAAGAAGTATTGGCAATCACCACAAAAGAATACTAACCATCAGCAACGAAGATGCATAGCAAATATCTCGCACTAAAAATAGCTAGAATTCGAAAAACCTTTTTTACTGAGATATGTCATTAAGATCAAGTAAACGAGACTCGCATCAACGAACTCTTGATACAACTTAGATGGAACTTAGATACAACCTAGCATCTGAGTATGTGATCAGGATTTTGTTCAAGTCAATAATAAAGGTTTAACGTATCTTAGTTATGTTTAGAGTATGATTTTCTCTTTTATGCTATTTATTGTGTTTCCTTTTAATCCTTTTTAATTTACACCGATTTGTTTATGTTTTTTTATACAATCAGCACTTTTGCCATGTGGTGACTATAATTACAATAACTGACAATACAGAACAATAGTTAACAATAAGTTAACAATTAGTTACGGTAACAATAACTAACAACAATAGAATTATTAAATAAACAAAAAACGGCTCCACCGTTTAGAAAAAAAGCATTAGAGCTCGTATCCCCAAACTCACAGCTGTGAAGGAACAGAAATGAAAATGGATTAGAGTTCACTCGAACGCAATGAACTATAATTTGTACATATACGCGGGAGGCTGGCATGTAACAATTCTTGTTCCCTGGAAATAGAGTTCAAATTATAGTTCGTTGCGTTCGAGTAAACTCTAATCCATATTTATTCCTGTTTCTTCACAGCTGTGAGTATGGGGATACGAGCTCTAATGCTTTTTTTCTAAATCCACTCACTTTTATTTGCGAAAAAACGGAAAATTAGAAATGCGTATTTATGTTCAGGTTCTGCCGAAGCTTTGTTCCATGTTTATTATATGCTGGCAACACACTAATGTATGTCTAGATTTAGCAAGTGTCATCTCGATGGGTAGTTGACGCTGCATTGTTGCAGGCAGACACAGAATCGTGGCGAACAGTCGTGCTAACAATTCAACTGGCTTCCAGAAGCTTGTATTGACGAACTAAATAAGCCATTCAGTCTTGTCAGCCGCCCAATTTTGACGCCGGATGGCCTCAAAACTTAACAATTTCGCATCCTATAGTTTAAAATTTGAAGATTTAAGCGAAAACCAAGACCATTTCATTTCGGTTCTCCACAACGAATTATCTTATGTTAATTGCCACGCGCCCAAGCAGCGTTTCATCCTTTTGTTTGAGTGATATCTAATCCAATCTCGTGCGCGCCGCGTCTTTGTTGGACCATTGTTATAGGTTGCAGCATTGTAACATTTTGACATTGATAGCCACTACGCCTCAACCCCCCCCCCCCACCTCCTGTCGAGGCCTGGGCACATGGTCTTATTGTAGTGGCAGTTTTTTTTTGAAATCCGTGCTGCATATGATACAGTTTGCATGAAGTGGGTTGAAGCATCACTGCACAGGATGGGAGTTGGAAATGTGTTAAGTGCTATTCTGGCTCTGCTCGCAGAGAGGGAGGTTGTGACCAATGCGGATGGGCGCTGGTCTGCTCAGGCTGCCACTTATCGTGGTCTGCCACAGGGGAGCTGTCTGAGCCCAGTGTTATTCGCTGTGGTCATTAATGACATTCTGGACGAGATGGGACTGTCCACGAACATAGTATGTTACGCGGACAATGTGGCTCACTGGTTTGTTGGGAGTGACCACGCAGGACTTTCGGGTATTGTTCAGGGTGCTTTAGATAGGATTGTTTGTAGTCTTTCTGTGCGTGTTCTGTCATTGGCCCCTGCTAAAACATAGCTGGTGATCTTCTCGCGTTTGGCGTCTGTGCGAAACGACAGTATCACTGTCTGTGTTGGGGGCATTCAGGTCAAAGTGGTGCCGAAGGTCAAATATCTGGGTATTTGGCTTGATGGTGCGCTTGAGTGGAACGAGCATGTTGCCATGCTCAAGGAAAAGATTGAGCACCGTGCAACTGTTAAAGGCGCATTATATTGATGTGCACTGCGGAGCTTTGCTGTCAGCGTACCGCACACATATACGTGCAACTATGGATTACTACTTGCCCTTCCTGGCTACTTCTGCAAGAGACTTGTGCAGTCTGCAAACTTGTGTTAATAGCCGCTTGCGCATTGTAACAGGATGCCTCATTTCGACACCAGTGCATGCTCTGTGGGTGGAAGCTGGTGAGCTGTGCATGTTCTGTCTTGAGAGCAGAGGAGCAGCTGCTTGCTCTGTGTCTGCGAAACTTAGGATACGGCAGAGATGATCGGATGGCTCAGATTCATTGAGTGATCGTGATCGTGCAAGTCTGAGTGTGATGGGAAAAGGTTTGTCGCTGCTGTCACACTACGATCTGTGGCAGGCAGCTACCATTGTGTCCGTCTGTCCTCCAGCACAATGGTGGTTTTGCAAGTTTTGCGGCCTGCAGTGCCTCAGCCTGCGAAATCTACTGCGACGCATCTTTACTTGCAGCAGGGAAGAGAGGAGGAATTGGCGTTTGCGTCCCGTCTCTCAAATTTGAGGTTCTTCGGTCGTTGCGTGAAGTGTCCTCGAGCTACACCTGCGAAATGGCTGATATCTCAGCCGCCCTAGATGTGGCTCTGTACCTTGACTTACGTGACTTTATTATCATTACTGACTCCAAGGCATCACTGTCCGCGATTGAGAGGTCACTGCAGTCACTGCGTGTTAGTGACCCGGTGCAGTTCTCGATCTGTTGGAAGTTGTGGACGGCCTTAGGAGTTGCTGTTTCTGCGCTGCAATGGGTGAAGGGTGAAGGATGAAGGATGTGCTGGGAACGACTGTGCAGATCAGCTAGCGAAGGAGGCGGTGACAGAGGCTCCCAGTGAAGTACAGCTGACCTGGTATGTAACGATGTGTAGAGTTGCAGTTCAGTCAAGACTTAATGTGCTGTGGAACAAGGAGCGGGCTGCAGCTGCAACTGGGCGTGTCCTTCACGCCATTCATCCGGTCTGCTTCCCTAAGATGGCTGTTAACAGCCTTCCGTATTGGATGGCAAGGTTGTTGTTTGTCTAGGTTTCGGACAGGTCATTCCCTGTTCCCTGTTCGCGCACGGAGGCTTGGGTGGAGCATGCACTCGAACTGCGAGTGTGGAGATATGTGCACTGTAGCCCATTTGCTTCTACATTGCACTAGGCGTCTGCACGCAAGATGTAAGTTGTCGCGATGGATTACGCCATCTGCAATGCTTGCGGATCTTCTTAGGGTTTCCGCTTCCAAGACGGACGTGTATCGGTTGCAAGCTGTGGCACGTTTTCTGAAATCCACAAAGGTACCGATTTAGTTTTCCAGTGTTGTATGCACCTACACTTTGTGCTGCTTTCCCTTGCTTTTGTATTGTGGCCTAGGGCCTAGGGCCAAGGACCCAATAAATACACATTTCTTCCTCCTCCTGTCCAATTTCTGAAAATTCTCGTGCGCAAACGAACTCTAATACGTGTAAATGATATTAATATTGTGGGGCACGGACAACATCATAGACATCCCCATGGAATAAGTAATGGTTAACCCATGAATTTTTCAGCATTTGGCTAGTGTAAGCAATTTAATGATCAGTTTTGGCAGAGACATCCGAGAATGTGTGGGATCGCACGAGGGGCAATTAAAAACAGTCGTAAAAAATAGGTATCATATAGGCTTCCTGCATCAATTGGTTTTTTATAATACGTGGTTGGGTATATGAATATGGCTGATTGTAGGCTCTGTCAGGTTTACTAAAATTATGATTCATTTAAAGCTAAAGCACAGCACAATGTGTGTAGGCTACATTAAACATATTTACAATACTTACGTAAATAACTTTAATTGAAAATCATTTGTTGATGAAGTTTTGCTAACATTTTAACAGGCTAGAATTGTGTCAGAAAGCCTGAATAATATTCATCCAAGGAATGTATCGACCATGGAAGGATTTCAGGTATGTATTAATTTCCATGTTATATCGTTATTTCTTAATCCGATACATTTTTACTACTATCTGGATAGATTTAGAGAGTTTTGGGCTTGAATAACCACTTCCATAACTGCTCTAGTTCAGCTAGACGGCACCACTGGTTTCCAATCACTCCTTCCTCTAAGGGAAAATTACTTTGCATACGTCAGATAGTTTTTAGCCTTCCTAGGTATCAAAAGATTAATTACTAAATTTTCTCTCATGCAACTTATAGGCATATACTAAAATTTAGGCTGTTGTTGCATGAGGCAACCCAGCATTAGCCATAGCACCAGAAGGAGATAGTGACAATTTTGCTCCGCAAATCGCATCGGAAATTCTTAGGATCTTTTGCATGCCATAATCGGCATGAGCATAAGAATTCATAGCGCCCTTCTCTTCCCGAAGATGCCGGGGGGGGTCAGAGGGCTGTAACCGGGGACCTCTGGCACATGAGACGGTCATGCTAACGATCAGGCCCTTGCCCCATACTAACATATAGGCTAATACAACTTATTGTCCTATACTAAAATAGAGGCTTAAGTACAAGACAGTGGCGCAATCCAGGAGAGGGCCAACGTACTACTGTCATGGTCCTTGTCGTGTTGGGGGAGCATGATATCGCCCAGATATTAACTGTATCCTATCCCGTACCCAACTCATGAAATTACGACACAAAATCTAAAACGAAAAGCGGTAAATATTCAAAATCAATGTAAGACCCACAGTTTTAACAAAAAAAAAAACTTCTGCTAAAATTGTCGTTTCATTGTAGGTTTCTGTATCATCACTACGTGTTGAACTGCCCAATCCTAATAGAGGCAAAACGAATATTTGTATATTACAATTATAAATTACAATTATACACCTTTTTAAACACTATTAAATGCAAAAACACGCATCCCCAATTAAAAGAAAAAGTTAATACATATGGTGTGCTATCACCACGATGTCCCCTGCGTCATCTATGGCTGTTATGTATGTGACGTCATATATGGATACTCCACGAATGCGATAATAAACAAACCTTCTGTAAATACTAATAGACTAGTTCAGTCACATGTAGTTAATTGCATGTGACTACCCAAATGTATAAATAAGCCAATGCTTTAATAAACCATGTCATTCTCCACGGTAACTCCTTCTGTTTAAATGTTTAAATGATACGTTTAGGCTACTTGGCCAAAAGGCTTATATCTTACAAATGGCGATGATTAGTTTAATTAATTAAAATTAAGATTTAAAATTCCCTTACGATTCCACTTCGGTTGTGGTAAGCAAATTTGACTATTTTGGCAAATAGATTAGTAGTCTGGTATGGATGGATTTAAATTTGTCTAATTTTGTTTTGTTTGCTGCGTTGTACAGCTTAGGATGATTCTGGAAATTGTTAGTTAAGGCCGGAATTTTGTAGCGATTTTGTGAAATTGCTATTTGTATAATATTGCCTTTAAGAGCATTTAATAAATAATTTTACCGAGGTCGTATCTTTTGCAAAGCGAACATGTTGGTCACCCAATTATTAGAAAGGGAAATACCAATGATTTAAAAATACGATCAAATTAAAGCTTTGATGTCGTAGTTGTCATGCACAAGATTGTGGTTTTTGATATCTTGGTTACGACTAGTGCCCTTGTTTAATTGCTGATTGTGTTAAATCATGTTTGGTGTGTTGTTTAAATATAACTCGTGTTAGTAGGATAGGAAAACTTGGTTAGTATTTATTTAAATAAGCGAGTTGCGGAAAATCACTGGTGTTAGTGGATAAGTAAAGTGTTAATTGTTTGAACGTGCTAAAGAAAACATGTTATTTTTTAGTATGTCAGTAAAACTTGTGAGTTATTGAAAGCAGTATAAATTTACAGTTGTCAAGTAAAAATCGTTTTTGAAAGCTACTAAAGCAAATTTTGCACTACTAAATTTGGAAATTCGAAAAGATAACCAAATTATTATTAAATTAATTTATTCTATTTAATTAGGTGAGTTAAGGACTAAGGACTAAGGACTAAGGACTAAGGACTAAGGACTTAACGGCGTTTGATTATTTCAGTTAACCTGAAAATTGGATTCAACCATCTGCTAACATATACTCATTAGCCCAAGAGGAAGAACTGCAAGTGAAAACCGGTTACTGGAAACACGTGCAACAATCCCTTTAAACTTGACTACAATATTGTGACTGCACGTCAAGAATCATTGCTGCCTTGCAATTTGTGTCTGGTTGCGTGAATGTGGAATTGTCGACCGGCTACAGGTGTTAACTTTTGGAATTTTGTTGTTGAACTAAAAAAAAAACTAATCCGTGTTTCAGTAAAAAGCGGACGACTTTAAACCAAACGACGATAGGTTGTTAATTTTGAGGCCTCCACGAGCCTTGAAATGGGCAGCTTGATAAGATGGAAAGGCGCATTCGTTTCGTAGATTCTTACTTGCAGAGCAAAGTTATATTGTTTTAAAGTGGGCGGCAACAATTCCTGGATGCGCGTGCGCTGATTTCACGGTAACTGAAGGAAGATTACTTGCAACAATTTAGCAGTGCCTGGTACAGACGTGAATTGTTTCTACGTTAGCAGAAACGATCACGGAGATTAACTTACAGCAGGGGTTTGCTTTCATGCTGAATGCTGAATTTCTCAGCAATAGGCTTTTTAGCATTTCGTAAAACACAAGTTACTGTCTTTTCTAGGTCTGCACCAAAATCTCCATGGAAATGTCTCGCTAATGGAATAAAGGAATAAACATGGGAGGGTTGTAGCAAGGGATGTAAGAGGGCGGATGGGAGGCTAGGGCAGATGATGGAGATTACAAGTTAGAGAAGAAGAGGGGAGGGTAGGGAAGGTGAGGAGAGGGAGGGGGAGACGGGCAAGGGGAGAGCAGAGGGAAGTACCTTAGACACTTCCAAAATCTCAGCGGAAAGGTCTGTTAACACACATGAGAGGGTTGTACTAAAGGGCGGGCAGGGGAGTAAAAGGGAGGAAAGAAAGATGAGGGGAGATGAGGGGAGGGGGAGGGGGAAGGGCTGAATAGATGGCAATCCCGTTAACACTTCCAAAATATCACAGAAAAATTCCATTACAGCCCCGTTGACCAAACGTGGGAGGTTGTGGCACGTGAAAGGAAGGGGAAAAGAGGAGGAGAAAAAACCGAGGAGGGGAAGAAGGCTAGGATAGAATAGAAAAGAGGGGAAGGGTAGCAAAATAGGAATGGGAGGAGGGACGAAGAGAGGGAAGTCTGTCCGGTTAACACTCACAACAGGCAAGATGTCACGGTGCATAGAGCAGGATGGGGCAGGTTTACACTAAATCGCATTGTGGACGAGTAAAATTAAAGGCTCAAATACCAACAAAATAATGCAAACGCGATTTTTACCTTTCTAAAAAGACCAAACACTGTGGCAGGCTAAAACCGGCAGTCTCAATCCACCGTACAGTTCTCACTGATAATTTAGTTAAAGGGGAGTTTAACTTTGTTGCATTTTTGCTTGTTGTTGTTGGTGGTCGAAATATTTTCAATCTTAACCAATTTGAAATGAGAGACCCCAAGACTAGTGGTTTGTTCAAGCAATTTGATGACGAAATGGAATCGTGGTTTAAATACACTCGCCGTCTAAACATGTCCACCAGATATAGTCGGGGGACGTATTGATGGCAAGCGGGAGGGAAATGTTTGATAGAATAATTAATATTCTAGCCCTAGCTTTGCCAAGCGCAACCACGTATGATACACTTGTGAAAAAGTGCCTTGGGTAAACATTTTATTAAAAGATCTGACTGAGTGTACTTAAATAAGTTTTACGATTTGCAGGAGTCTTGTAATTACGAACAGTAACTAATTAAGGTGTGACCGATTAATTTTGACGTGGATTTTGAAACGTATAGATGTTAGTAATTAACTAGTAGACTCAGCACACGACCTCACTCATTCTTGAGAGAGGCAAAGCGTGTGAAGGTGACTCCGTCACCTCCACACTCCTCGTCCTTTTCCGAGGCTGCTGCCCATGCGTTCCTTCTACCAGCACACTTGGAGTCAGACCAGAGAGAGAGAAAGGTTGGAGTAATGAAGCATGTTCAGTTTAACATTCCAACCCTGCTTTGGTTTAATTCCTTCCTCACTTCCCAAACCCTGGCACTTTGGTACATGAATTAATCTGATTTTCAGCAGCGATGGGACGATTCACAGCGTGGTGAGAGCAGCACTAAAGCAACCCAATCTAAAAGGTTAGTGGCCCTGAGAATCATCTGCATACCGCACTTGATTCTAACGATGTAACTTGCAATAACAACGCAGTAGCGTGCCTCGTTACGATGCCTTAACACACGGAAAGCATTCATTGGAAGACTCATGTACTGTAGCATATATCGCTTGGCCAAGTAACTGTGACTTGCAAGAACTAAGTTATACGCTTAGTTGTTCCTTTTATACACAATGGCTACTTATTAGCCAGAAACGGAATGAAAGAAAACTCCGTCCCAACGTGCTGTCCGAGCTTTTTGCAAGCTCCCACTTCACCGTGTGCCAACAGTTCAGTATAGTATGTATTCGGGAAATTTGATCAGAAATTAATGAACAGTTAATGTAACCGTTTTTCGATAAGGCTACAAACTTATGCAGCGCAAGCACCCATACAGGCTTATGTGTGTACCATCTTCGATTTTGGTACAATATATATTTTAAGCGTTTACGGTTTAAGAGAATGACTCGGCACCGACAGACATCATGTCTAATATACTAAATAAGTGAAGTGTATTTCACGACGACCTGCCGAGATCTCACAGCCCGTGCCTATACTTTTACTAAAAGATCAAATCACAAGCGAACATCACATTCCCTACCAAACAGCGACAAAGCTGGCTGAAATGTGTACTAGCCATATAAATGAGTTAAGCAGATCACGATTACGTGGTGCAGCGAGAGACAGTACAATTTGTTTTCCGCTGTGTTGTTGACGCAGCCGAATGTTAAAAGCCATCGGAGGAAAAAAGGCCATGTATTTTTCGGAGGCTACATGAGTGGGAGCAAGAAAGATACTCAGGTGCATTATCTGAATACTAGCCTCTTACGCAGTGTTTCCTTATTGTCACTCATTTACCGCTGCTGCCGAAAATTAGCCTAAATCCGTGCTAAGACCATTATATTTCCGAAAGTTTTTGAGGTAGGAATTTGATCTTCAAACTCGCAAATTTGCTACACCAAAGCTTCCTTGTCACGAAATTTAAATCAAATCATAACAAAATTGCGATTACTCTGTTCCAAACAGACAAACATATAACCAAAATCCAATTTCACTTGAGAGTTCTGTCTGGCTGTGTGTAATGCTCAATGCTGGATGTCAAATTATTCATGAAAAAAAGGTCACGACTTACTTTGAGTTAACTAGAATATTTGCCAATTCGAATTTAATTAATGAACGTATTCTCTGTTATAGATTGTAATTTTGTCCAATAAGTTAATCCAAAACCCATTGGAAATAACTGCTGCTGGAAACTTGTTCCGGATCAATATGGGAACATTTACCACCGTAAGTAACAGTGAAATTTCAGAATCCAACATTTTTAAAAGGAACATCGTGTAATGGTATATTTTCTGTGTTTCAGATCGTGGGAACAATTATTACCTATCTCATCGTTTTGATGCAATTTAATTCACCTGTGCCTTGCACTGCTTGCAGTGAAGCGAATATTACTGTTACTGAGACTGTCACTGCCACTGCAGGTGATCAATGAGGTTCTACTGCTACCAGTACCATTATTTTAAAATCATTATTTTTGCAATAAGTGAATTCGTTCAAATCTATGTAAACACTAAAATGTAATTATTGTAAGATCTTCATTCATTCGTACGCCTTTCTTTTTGCTTGTCGTACAGATTAAAGAATTACTTTACTCGTCCTTAGCATGGTTTCAAAATACTGTAAAATATTACTAGTGGAGTAAATAATTACGACACACAAGAGAAAATAGAAAACATTACCATACATCTAGGAATCTGGAAAAAGCAAAATATAACGCACCTTCCAATGTGAAATGGAAGTGGAAGAAATAAGACAGTTTGGCAAGTAATTTTGTGGCAGGACAACACGGTTGGAAATGATAAATTGTCGTGAATTATAGAGTGACATTTTTGTAAAATGAATTTAAGAGAGTGCCCATGTGTTGGATGGCCACTGGAAAAAGTTAAATAGTAATTAGGTGTTTGGGAACTTTGAAAGTTCAATCAGATCACATCTATCAAAGCAACAAGCAAGAGTGGGCAGTGGATAGCTTAAAGCAACATCCAGCCTGCCTTATAACCTTCCGCCTGCCTCACAACACCCACGCGACGATCACATCCGCGTATTTACCACAGCTAAGGTCAACTGAGACGGTAGCTTCGTTCCTCGCAGCAAAAACCGTAGCTACTGCCTCAGTTGGCATTGCACCTAATAGTCCGGCCAGCGTGAACCCATTGATTGTGTCGTCAAAAACCGGAATGATTCTTGTATTTTAAAATCACAATTTATAATTTTCTAGACTAGTGTCTTATAATTTTGCTTCGGCGATCTATTGGAATAATTATTTTAATTTTTACTGCATTAGCCTTCTAGATTTCTGATTACATAGTAATTACTAGCAAACGATTACAATTAATACTGTGCACACACAGATAAAACTTCCAAGGTCATTGTAGGCACGCGTTGCATCATTTATGTTCAGGACGAACGTAAATAAAGTTAGTAATGTTCAACAGAAAATCTCCTAGACGCCACATTTTAAAATGGATTTTTAGCAAGGGAAAGACTAACAATAAGTAAATAGACATTTGGGGCCTTTGGGGCCCTTGTAGGTTCGAGAAAAATAGCGCTGGGAGGTATATCCTTTTAAGCAAACGTAAACTAGTTTCATAAAGCCTATTGGAAAATCCAGAACGCCATTTAGTAATTTTCCTCTAGGTTTTATCGAGAATGGCAATAGATTTAATGTTATGGGGATGTCTGGTTTGGGTGCAGTACTCAAGATGAGGTATACAATTGATAATCTTTATACAGAATTCAAAGAGATCAAAATTAAGAAAACTGAAAGAAGTACAGATTGCCTTTTTTAGCTGTAGTAGCACATTGTTGTTGAAACTTAATATTTACTATCACCTAAAATACCAAGATCACTAAGGGAATCTATAGAACGAATGAGGTTGCCATTCAGAAAATATGAGTGTTTCGTATTTTTAAAGCCTAAATGAAGAATTGCTCTTTTTGAGGTCTTAAAGGTCATACGATTACTGAACACCCAATGCTAATCACATTGAATTCGGTTAGGATAAAGAAAGGTCTTAAATGACTGATAGATGCAAAAAATTTTCAAATCAACAACAAAGAAAAGGCAAAAAAAAAATAACGCAGAAAGAGAGGTGAGTCTTTAATAAAAATATTAAATAGGGTGTAATTCAGAACTGAGCTCTGTGGAATGTTATAAGTAATTGGGAACCAGCAAACAAATGAGCCATGGAGCATTGTACGAAATCTGTGGTTAATGTGATGACTTTAGAAGCAGTGAAGAAGGTAGGGTGGTAGATTTAATTGAGAAGTTGCAAAATACGGATGAAACTGTAAGCAGTATCAAACGCTTTCATTTTAATCTAAATAGATTTCATCACAGAAATAATGGTTGTCGAGAGCAGAATTACAATGATCAATAGTGCAAGAAGATTCATTAAGTAGAATATGCCTTTAACAACATCGTATTGTGAAAGTTAATATTAATCAAGTGATTAGAAAGAAAATATCGAATAATTTTTCTAAATACTTTTGAAATAGAGGATAAAGTACAAATCAGACGGTAATTCGCGCAGAGGTAGTTGACCCCCCCCCTCCCCCACCTTCGTAAAGAGAAATAATGTATGCTTCTTTCAAAGATGATGGAAACATCGGCTTGAAGTGAAATACAAACTGTCAAATAGATTTGGTCAGTACAATAGCACATTTATTAAGTCAGGATGAATATTACCTGGCCCAGGACTATAGTTCAGTTTAAGTTGAGAGAGACATCTCAAGACAAAATTTTAAAAAAAGGAACAAAATTATTGTCCAAAAATATCTTATTGATGCTGTCAGTAGAGTTTGTGGAAAGAGTTAAAACAGAATGGAAAGAGTTGCCAAGTTCACAAGCAGCTGATATTGTTGTTAAGTTTGATAGAGAGAGGTTGAATGTTTTAGCATTCATGGAAGAGAAAAGTCATTTATAGCTAGGACGAAATCCACAAACAAGATTGCGCTCAAACTCGGACAATTTTTGCCTAATGTTCGCAGATAGAGGTTATGAGCATGTATGTAGCTAACGAAACTGGAGTCAGGACTATATTTGTACAAAACATGTTTTTTTTTTCAATTGATAAACTTATTAATGTCTCTAATAAGCCAAGGGTTACGTTTATTTGCATTTAGTGAAGATGGACTCTTTGGAATGAAGTTATGACAGACGGCTAGGAGAAATCATCCTAATACTTTCAAAAGTTCATCACATTTGAGATAAGGAATTCATCCAGCCAGCCAATGTGATATTGTAAATCGGATGGAAGTCGGCCATAGAAAAATTAAATCTGGCATTGACATTGCATTTCAATTGCAAAATGAAAATGAATTACATAACATGATCACTTTTGCCAAGGGAAAGTAACGAATTAAGAGGTTGTACCAATAATTTGTCAGTAAAAGGAAGAGGTACAGTAAGCTAGGAGCTTTTCCATGTCTGAAAATGCTCGGGAAAGAACCATTTGAGACAAATGATTGTCATTCAGAGCCGACAGACAAAGCTGTCAAAGTGAATCATCTGATTCGTAGGAAAAATGTAATTCCCTCTTAATCTTGGTAAAATTAAAGTTTCTCCTTACATACGTTCCTCCTTGCATCACCAAGATCGCATACGTAGAAGCTTCGTTCCTGGCTTCCAGACTCCAGGCCAGACCTTTACAAAAAACCCAGTGATATCGCACAGTTGACATCGGAGCCATCGAGTACCAGACCGTGTATAAGGTGTTCGAAATTTGTTGTATTCGATTGGGCGAAAAATTAAATGCTATTGTCTGATTCTCCTCCCCCCCCCCCTCCCGCACAAGAGTTGTATTCGCTCCAACCAACGTATTCGCTCCAACCAACTTTCTAGGCTAGCCATTCTTCATATATCTAAACGTATCTGTACATATACTCTCACCCACAACATGTATGGTTTCAAACTGCTTATTTAGGAGT
The DNA here is from genome assembly GCA_023313725.1 of Lithobius niger. Taxonomy (NCBI): domain Eukaryota; kingdom Metazoa; phylum Arthropoda; class Chilopoda; order Lithobiomorpha; family Lithobiidae; genus Lithobius; species Lithobius niger. Next base: position 26,491 of record JAHWFP010227189.1, read on the forward strand.
AAAGGCAACAAATACAACAACTGCTAAAACCGATACACTAAAAATAGCAAAGATTTAGAGACAGTTCACTTGTTTATTACTAAGTTGAAGTGCACTGGGACACGAACTAGCAAAGTTCGGATGATAAATCAGACGCTCCGTCATCTCAGTGTTCGCCAATTCTCCTTGGGCAGATGGCTCAGATATCTAAACTGTGATCCGGAGTTCGACGATTTGAGTCAGGTCACGTCATCTTAGTGAAATCTAAAGTCCGCAATAAAGGCTTACCGAATCTTAGGTATTATTAGTGTAGATTTCCGTTGTTGTACTGTTGTGTTTCCTATCTTTATTCCAGTGTAGTCATTAGCGTTCACAGACACCCAGATGGCAGGGCCAACTTTTAGTAATAGGACACAGTATTTTTTTGCTGAGGACTTTTTTCTACCCTTTCCCTGCTATTTTCTTAGCATTTTTGCCCCCTTTATGGCATTTTTAGGCTCTTTTAGACAGCCTCACCAGCAATTGTAGGCACAAAGTGCTATTTTTAAAAGGCATTTTGTATGACACTATGTATAATTTACAGCGATTTGTATTTTTTATTTCCTTATTTCCGAATAACATTATAAGAATGGTCCACTGCTTATGAATTTTTTAGAGCTTGATGTTTTGAAGTGAGTGTGCGTTTATTTCATTTGTGTTCATTGTATTCATTTGTTTATTTTAATAAAAGAATAAACACAATACAGGAAACAGTGTGAACGGCTGAGGATGACAAGTGAGCAGCAATAACGACAAAAATATTCACATGTTTTCGTAACACTGGGAATCGAACGCGAGTCTTTGTATTACTTCGACATTGCACTGGACCACTATGCTAATGCGTCACTACTACAATAGCTGCTAACTTGTCATATGAATTAACGTCAGAATACAACAAACCGACGCAACCGAATTACCTGAACTACTGACCTCCAACACTGGCCAGACATACACATTTGTAACTGACATGCCCTTAAAAACCAAGTTGTCGACGCGCCATTAAGCCTCAATCCCCCCCCCCCCCTTAAAACCATTAAGCCTCCGTCTCCCCTTCACCTTAAAAACATTGAGCACAAACCAGTTATGAATAATCTGTAAAACATTTCCTGCAAGGACATCTCTTAACAATTTTATTTAAGTTTTGTGACCATCCAAGATGGCGGTCCAAAAGGGAATCGAAAAATAGTTCTTTTTTAAAATTTTTAACTTTCAAACCGAACAATCATAAGATTGAACACAAACTTAATTTCACATCAAAAAAGGTCCTACTCAAGTTTTGTGGAAATCTAAGATAGTGGCCCAAATGGTGTTCGAAAATGTTTTTTTGCATTGTTACTTTTACCCCTTTTGTAACAAGCTAGTTTTTCGTTTGGAGTTACAGATGAATTCATTGCGCAAAACGAAAAAGAAAATAGCCTACTCTTTAAGGATCGTAGTACTATCTTTTCTTCTACATTATAAGATCGGATAAGGCAAGAACAAAATTCGGCAAAAAAAACGATGCATCTGTGACCACAGAAATGTATGAGTGCCCTAGCGTCTACTTCTCTCGAAAAAGTGGCATTAACAATTCGTGAAATGTGTAGAAAGAACGGAAACTTCTCTGAATTTCTGCTAGGGCCACTGAGAAATTGTGTGGGCAGCGCGTTCTTGGAGATAAAAGCATTTGAACTATGAAAAGCCAGTAGTGTTGCAGCTAACATGAGCATTGTTGTAAAGTTCTGCGTAAAGAAGTGCTGTGTTGCAGCTGGAGATTTTTTCTGTGATTCTAACAATCGTGGCACAAAGCCCCATTCGACATTTATGTGGTGTAAAGTAACACGTTTCTATTGTTACGGTACTTTTAGTATTGTTACAATCGCATGGATCACGTTTCGGAATGGATCCCTCTTGAGTAGTGTGAAAGTACGATTGGACTGTCCCGTCACATCAGCAAACTCAGGGGATGCTTAAATATGTGTATATATTATTAAAAAAGATAGTCAAGGATTCAAGTTCAATCATTCTAACTGTCATACGTGTGGAACTAAGCTGTAACCTGAAAACACCGAAAAACCTAAATCCTAAAAAAAGAATATGAATGGCACTCGTCGCGTTTCATATGTATTACAGTATTTTTTACGTGCACGAGGGCAATACGAATTTTCATATACCATCGATGGTGGAGGGAACTGGATCAAAGTTCAGGTCATTCCAGGTTCATACGAAATTTCGGACTTGAATAATTTTATACAGTATACGTTGGAACAAAGTGGTCACGAAAAAAATTCGATCGTTTTAGAACCAAACCACAATACCTTAAAAACAAACTTGGTTATAAATAATCCGGTCTATGGTGTTTCGTTTTTGGGGAATAATAACTTAGGAACTAACTGTCCTGGGGTTTCTTCAGGAAGTTTATGCAAAAACTCAGCAAGGTCAAAAATCTGTGGACATAATGGGGCTCAATACAATTTTTGTTCATACCAACATAATATAGTCTTCCTTCATGAATGATCACACTCAACCTTGCATATACGCTTTCTATCCGGGAGTGCCACCGGGTTATAAGATGATAATGACCCCACAAAATTTAGTTTATCTTCCCGTAACTACCGACAAGATTCGAAACATTCGTATTTGGTTAACTTCATAAGATAACGAGATGATAAATTTAAACGGGGAAACGATCACTGTCAGACTTCATCTGAGATCTAAAAAATAATTTTATAAATATTAAAAAAGTAATGCTGGTATTCGAAAGAAATAAAAAAGAATAATTGGAGGAGGATTCATCAGCTATAATAAATTAACGGTAAAAAAACAAAGCATTTATTAAATTTCTAACGAGAGCGAGAAGATGAGTTTAATGGAAGATTACCTCAGTATAAACGAATCTTTACACCATGATTCTTCCGTGAAGAGCTATGCATTTCACGAATATAATCCGATAGTAGGAACTAACCTAAACAACGTCAATTCCGAAATTAGAATTGTAATCGAAAACCAGGGGTTGTTCCTAAACATTGCGAATAGTTATCTTCTGATTAAAGGTAGGTTACTGAATTCTGACGGTAGCAGTTTTGCCGATGTGGATCTAGTCAATAATGGTCCCAAACACCTGTTTTCCAGCATTAAATATCATTTGGGGGATAAGCTAGTGGATGAGTTAAATACCCCGGTTACGGAACTCTCATGAAAGGTCTCCTCACGTACGGCTGGAGTGATCAAGTATGACAGCTTATGTTTCGTCGATCACGCGCTCCACGCCTTCTCAGCAGGTGTGGCGGAAGGTGCGCCAGATCTCGGGGAGGAACGTGTCTTCCCCGGTTTCACAGCTGAAGGTGGCGAATTCCGTGATCTCTTCTGTACCGGATATCGCCGACTGTCTTGCGTCTGCGTTTGCGCGGGTCTCGAGTGATAACCATTATGATCCTGAATAAAGCGTAGAGAAGAGGCTCACTCTCTAGACTTTCGCTCCGACGGGCTAGAGGAGTACAATTTACCGTTCACCAGGCAGGAATTTGTTTCAGCTTTGTCCAAGTCGCATGACTCCGCCCCAGGGCCTGATGATGTTCACTATCAGCTGTTGAAACATCTGCCTCTTGCCTCCCAGCAGTTCTTGCTGGAGATGTTCAACCGTGTGTGGGCAGAAGGCTCTGTTCCGGCAGCGTGGAAGACAGCAGTGGTCATCCCGATTGTGAAACCGGGCAAAGACCCTGCTGCTCCTTCCAGTTATCGCCCAATCGCTCTGACTAGCTGTGTCTGTAAACTTACGGAACGGATGGTCAGTGAGAGGTTGGTCTGGGTGCTGGAATCACGCGGATTCTTATCTGCGTCCCAGTGTGGCTTTCGACGTTTTCGGTCAACCATTGATCATCTGGTTGCCCTTGAATCGGATGTGAGGGAGGCTTTTCGCCTGCGTCAACATCTGGTTCAGGTTTTCTTTGACTTGGAGAAGGCTTATGATACGACCTGGCGTTATGGGATTCTCCGTAATCTCTATAACTGTGGATTGAGGGGACAGATGCCACTGTTGCTTTCCGCTTACCTCTCCGGCCGTTCTTTTCGTGTTCGTGTCGGGGCGACTCTTTCCCGCCCGTTTGTCTTGGAGAATGGTGTGCCTCAAGGGGGTGTTCTTAGTGTCATCTTGTTTGCTATTGGGATCAACCCCATTGCTCAGCAAGCTGCTGTTCCCCAGTCATTGTTTGTCGATGACTTCGGCCTGCGCTTTCGTGCAGCTCGCATGCAGACCTGCGAGCGGCAGCTACAGCTGGCGATTAACAAAGTCCAGGCCAGGGCGGTCAGTAATGGTTTCCGGTTTTCTCCGGACAAGACTGTGTGCATTCACTTTTGCCGCCAACGAACACTGCACCCAGATCCTTGCCTGTATTTGGGGCAGGCGCAGATTCCTGTTGTCCCACAGGCACGTTTCCTGGGTCTGGTGTTCGATTCCAGGTTATCTTGGCTTCCACACTTGCGCCAACTTAAAGACAAGTCTTTGCGGGCACATAACATCTTGCGGGTTCTGTCGGGCACTTCATGGGGTGCCGATCGCACTGCCATGTTGCGCCTCTACAGAGCCCTTGTCCACAGCAAACTTGATTATGCGTGCACGGTGTATGGTTCGGCTAGTGACTCGACTCTCCAGATGTTGGACACTGTGCATCACAGTGGCCTGCGTGTGGCGACTGGGGCATTTCGAACTTCTCCAGTGGTCAGCCTCTATGCTGAGGCCTCGGAGCCACCTTTGGCCATTCGTCGGCGGAAGCTGGCCATTCAGTATGCTGTGCGTTTACGTGCTGTGGAATCCAGTCCTGCTTGGTCCATGGTTTTTGGGCCAGACTTGCGAGTCGGTAGACGCAGGGTGGGTAAGGGTGATTTCCGCGATAGGCTCCAGCAGTCCTGTCAGGAGATAGCCTTTGAAATGCCCAGCGTCTTGAGGCTTGGGGGGATGCCAGTGGCCCCTTGGCTTGTCCCAAGTGGCATTTTCATTTTCGCTCTGGCGTCCCTACCGAAGGGTTCCACTTTGCCAGCAAGGTACTTGCAGGAGTTCCGGCGGCTGTGTTCTCAGTACGCCAGTTATCAGCAGCTGTTTACTGATGGGTCGAAGTCAGACGCTGGCGTGGCTTGTGCTTGTGTTTGTAAGGGAGTGACAGTTGCCCATCGCCTTCCATCAGGCTATTCTGTGTTTTCTGCGGAGCTTTTGGCTCTCGGTTTGGCGGTGGAATGGATCCTTGGCCTTCAGGGCACGCATTTCATTATCTTTAGCGATTCCATGAGTGCCCTGGAGTCCTTGGCGACTTAAATCCTCGGAACCCCTTGACACAACGTGTCCAAGCTTTGCTTTCCCGCTTGCCTGGCCAGCGGAAAACCGTGCTTTTCTGCTGGATCCCGGGCCATGTTGGGATAGGTGGAAATGAGCAAGCGGATTCTGCAGCAAAAGGGGCCCTTTCTGGCCCTCTCGGAAGGGATCTTAGCCTTGTTCCCTCGGACGCTTTTCCAACTCTGCGTCTGAGGTTACACGCTTTTTTGGCAAGCCTCGTGGGATGGACAGGACGGCAATAAATTACGAGCTATTAAAGGCACTGTTGGGGAATGGCACTCGGCGTGTTGCCGCAGTCGCCGTGAGGAGGTGGTGTTGGCGCGTTTGTGCATTGGCCACACTAGACTTACTCACTGTTTCCGTTTGCGGGGGGTTGACCCTCCTGAATGTTATTGGTGTCGGCGGCCACTTACGATCCCGCACTTCCTTGTTGATTGTTGCCATCTTGATGGTTTTCGTCGCCGTTTCCATCTTCCGCATGACATTGTGCGTCAATTGGGCGATAAGTCTGTCCTCCTGTCCGGTGTTTTTCAATTTTTGCAGGAGTTACAGATGTATGACAAGATTTAGATTAGGAGTTTAAATAATATCTCTGTAATGTGTGGTGCAGTGACAACCCGGACCACTGCACTGTGACTGAGGTTGGCGCTAATGACCAAGCTGTCGACGCGCCATTAAGCCTCAATCCCCCCCCCCTGATCAAGTATCATTGTTGGGGAACTGCTGGCCATTAGATGCTGCAGAATCTTCCAGCGCCAGTTTGGACGATAACCTCGGTTTCAAATTACAGCTTTCCACCATTGTGAAGGGGACGACACCCAAAGGAAGTTTCTCGTTCGCCACTCCATTAAAACACTGCATGGGATTTTTCGAAAATGATGACAGAGCCAAGCATGACCTGATGGTATCTAGAGCGAGCAATAACGATGCAGTATTCGGGGCAGCTGCATCAGTCATTGGGAAAGTTGAATTGAGCAGCGTTTTGTAGCACGTACCGCACATAATGACATCCAACGAACAAAAGCTAAGGCTTTTTAATTACATAGATCGTGGGATGAACGTCGACTTGGGATTTAGACACTGGCATTACGATAGTTGTGAACTGCCTCAGAGTACTAGTTTCACCTGGCGCGTGCTCACTACTTCGGCTGTTGAAAAACCTAGGTGGGTCATTCTAGCTCTGCAGACAGACAGAAAAGACGCTCAAACTAAAAATACTACGGTATTCGATCATTGCAGTCTTCGAGATGCTTACGTGACTTAAAATTCTGAATGTTACCCATTCTTGGACTTGAACGTAAATTATGTTAGTAGAGATTACTCAATCCTACATAGAATGTCTCAGGAGTTTAGACAGGCTTTGTACAATTTCGGGGACTTATGTGTCGATTCGGTACAGTTTAAAAAGACATATACATATCCTCTAGTGGTTTTGGATTGTTCCAAGCCGTCGGAGAGACTTCAGTCCGGTTTAGAAGACGTGCAAGTGAAATTGAAATTTAACACTGCGATTCCAGCTAACACGACGTGCCACGCGTTGTTGATTGGAGATAGAAAAATGAGTTTGAAATTGGATAAAGGTAAAGTCGAAGTTATTTATTAATATATATAAAAAAGAAAATAGGGATCAAAGTGAAAACAAGTAAGATCGGGAAAATGGTGTGGTTTGAAAAGAAGAAACATTGGGAAATGGTACCATTGTTGGCATTGCTCTACCCTTCTTAGCCAGTGTAGGCGGTCTAGCCGGGGATGCTGCTGGTATCGCCGCCACTGTTAAAAAGAGCCAGAACGATGCTAAGGTACTGAGCAAGATGGTGAGACATAACAAGAAGATGGAGGGTTCGGGGTTGAAGAAGAAGAAACGAAGAGTCAAAAAACATATCTCGTGGCATAGGTCTTTACTTAAGGCCACTCAAGGTCATCAATTTTAATAAACCTTTAACAAATTTTGATTTAAACAGATTGGGGAAAGTACTGAAAATTCCAAAATTCAGAGGAACTTTAAGCAAAGACACACTCCCCTTACAACTTAGACGTAGGGGCGAAAATGGTATCGTGAACCTGGAAGATTTCCAGATGGAGAGGGAAGTCACTGGGTCGCCTATTGCACTAATGCGGGAGAACCATGTTATTTCGGTAGTTTTGGCAACATAACCGAGAATTAAATACAATCACGAATGCGTACAAAACTTTGATCAAATTTGGTGCGGACACTTTTGCCTATTTTTCTTAAGCACCTTCTGTGATGTTCGTTATTACGAAGCCATTTTAGATAGGATGAGATGAGTTATCTATTGAAAAGTTACGTGTAAATCTAACTGGAAATAAACGTCTTCCATATAAAAATCTTCCATTGCTTGTACCACGATTGGCAAATCTTTTTCTATTTTGTAAGGAATTTCAAAATCGGTAGTTGTTAAATGCTCGTCCTTTACTGCAGTAATGTAGCAAGCTCCCTTTCCTACTTTACATCTAACAACAAGTGCTACACTTGGATCGCTGCAGTATAAAATTGCTTTATGAATTAAACAAGAACTGGTTCTTAGGAAGCTTGAAAGAGCGCCGGAATTAACTAACCAATCACCCGATTTTTCCAAAGGGCGTTTTGTGTTGAAACTGATTACCATGAAACATTTTTCATGCACAAATTTATTCGTAGCCACGTCACTCGGTAAAGTAGGTTTATTTAGATTTCTAATCTGTTTGTCCTCAGCACTGAAGTGTTCTTTCTGGTCGTCTTGTAGCAAGCAATTGCTGTCAACGAATACTTTAGTAACAGCATCACTGGGTAAAGTAGGTTCACTTAGATTCCTAATCGGTTTGTTTGTAGCATTGAAGTATACTTTTTGATCATCCTGTAACAAGCACTTCCTGTCAACGTACACTTTTGTGGCAGCATCAGCCGCATGTTGGGGGAAAGCCACGTCCTTAATTTGTTTCTTGTTAGCATAAAAATTTCCATCCGACCCATGTATGTACAAAGCATTATTTTCGATGTTAGAAACGGCAGAAGCCAACTCGTCGGAGAGAAGAGTTATGGAAGGAAACAATTCAGTTTTAAGTTTCTGAACATCGTTTTCTAGATTATCAATTTGAGAAAAATTTACGGCATCTTGAGGTTCAATAGCGGCTCCTACTTTAATTAAACGTTTGTTTCCCATATCATAATTTTTTCTGCGGTTAAAACATATCCTAAACCAGTTTGCCCTCTCGTAACTCAACCGTCTTCCCCTTTCTATCGTTCAAAGACTGTCCAAATTTGTTAACCGGCATATCGATTCTTTTTTTTTATGGAAACCAAAGGGAAAAAAATTTCAAAATGTCTCATTCAGCCAGGTATACAAATCTCTCAAATTTGATACAATCAAATTCTCTAGAAGTTAAAACTGAGAATGTAACAGATTTAAAAAAGGAGTAAAGTACGTATTGTCTCCTTCCATAGAATTCAAGAACTTAAAAGGTATATGTTCTCCCATTTCGAACAAAGATTACAAGTATAAGGGTTGGATTTCTCCGTCAGTCCCCAAACCACAAAATATGTTGAAAAATCTTAAACGATACATCTGTGAAACATTAGAAATTCAAACCGATGAGCAGAAACCCCAATTACTCGCATCACGTTTCAATCTGCTACCCATTTTCCCAAAAGGCTGACGACAAATCGAATAAGCCAATCTGTCTTAGAACGTGGGTGTACAACAATATCCACAAAACTAAAGGAAAACTTAACAAAAATATTATGGTAAAACCATGGTTTAATTTGCCACCATGCAGAAGTATGGCCTTGTTGGAAGTTCGTGGTAAAATTAACGCCGCGTACATCAACAACGACACTCCCAGAACTGTAAAACTTTGGCGTAACGTAGATTACGGCGTTGTTGAATCTAATACATTCGGCAAACAGTTTTCTGACAAAGACTTTATAAGTTTCATTTCTGAATAAATTAAAAAACAATGGATATTCAAAATTACGATTTCTTCGTTTCAAGCAAGAACTCAAAAATCACCCATTTCTACCTTCGAACATCAGATGCCTGATTATAGGACCGGCAAATTGTGGCAAGACGAATTTACTGTTTAATTTTATCTGTAACGAGGATTGGTTGGATTATGACAGATTATACGTGTTCAACAAAACTCTGTGCCAACCAAAATACCGAGCTTTACAGTCTATATTTTCCGAAATTGAGGGAACCATAGGGCGGGAGATAGCTAGTTTTCACGACTCTCAAATCGATTTGATCCCTCCCGAGGAGTTGAATTCCAAGTTTTGTAATCTCGTGGTTTTTGATGATGTTCTTTTGGACAAGCAAAAAAACATAGAGTGTTACTTCGCTCAAGGACGTCATTAAAATGCCGACGTTTTTTATTGCAGTCCGTCTTACACTAGAATTCCCAAACAAGAGTTAAAGATAATACCAATTTATAATTCGTAAATCCCGTGGATGATTTAAACCTAAAACATTTGTACAAAAATCATGTCGGGCCGAACATGGAATTGCAGATTTTGCAGAAAAAAAGTTTGGATCATCGTTTGGACGAGTGAGTGCAAGAAGAATCTTTACAAGAGTTTTTGTAAATCCGTGGTTAGTACTTTGAAACTAACCGTCGCGAAACCAACACCCGCAGCGTACCCTTTGAAAGTAGTTGTTGGCTTTCCAACTAAAAAACGAGCGAAACGTAAACGAATTATTACTACCGTAAAAACCTTTAAATCTAAGGAGGAGGATGAGGAGGAGGGGTGGGAAACTAAGGGGACAATGCACGATACCGAAAAGTTTGAATTACCGACACCTCTCAGTTTTATCGACCATTCGACTCCGCGAGTTCCTCCCGTTTCTCCCATTGTATCAGAATATGCGACTCTGGGTCCATCTATGCGAAACAAATATGCATCTAGCAGTACAGGGCCGAAAGTCACCTCAGTGCTTTCTTTCAGCAATTCAAAACAGACGCGTTTCGACACCTCCAGAAATTCCAAATTATCCCACCCTCAGATCCTTGGATAGTATGTTACCGCGACAAGTCATAGGCCAAACAGCTAAACATTTCCTGCTCAAATCTTTCGAAAATCCAAAAGAAACCGATCCTATCTTCGGACTGCAATACAACATGAAAATTGGAGAAATGTGCATCGCTAATAAACCCGTAAAAATATTCGTGAACAACATAACGGTCGATGGTAATCAGTATGTGGGAAGACGAGGACTTTGGTCCTGGCATCTTACGCGTCTCTTTTGAAAAATACGAACACCATCTATCAAAAAAATAATTCGGGTACTCGAAGACCAAATTCTAATCGTGGTGCCAAGTATGCTTCGATAATGACACCTATTGGGAGGATACGAAAACGAAGAAAAAGGAAACCGGCATGATAAAAAAAAATGGGAATGCTAGGACGCTGGATTACAAGTACTATGACGATCATAGCGACCTGGCCAGCAGATTGAGGCTTTTGCATGGATCCACCAGTGTGGGGCACGATGGTCACAGGAACGAGATGATAGAAATTTTATTAGAATTGGAGGAACGACGCGTCATCACCGCTCGTGAATAAAAATCGCTTATCAGAATTTAGGTTTATGATGAAAAATATTATTTGTTTGTGAACTGAAGCCATCAGGCTTCAGAAAAGGCTTCAGAAAACTGGCAAAAGCTTTTATTTAGAACTGTTAGGGTAATGACTTCCAGTCTTGATAATTTATATTGAGAAGAATTTTCCTTTAGTATTGTGAAGAATAAGGGTTCGTAATGAGAAGTTTGAGTATCCTCTCCATGGTTGGCATAATACTATGATTCATGCATACATGACTAATGCATTCATGTAAACAACTCACTTGTAGTGCCGTATTAAGCCTTGTAGAGGCCTGATGCTCAAGATTGATTGTGCCTCTCCCTCCTCCCCCAGTAAAGGAAAAAAGGAGGAAACAGTAATAATTTTAGAAATTCAAATTACTTTGATAAGTAAAAATAAGATTTTTTTTATATAAAATAATACTCTATTATATTTTTCCCGTAACAGTGGAACACCCTTGAGGCCTTTTTTTCAGCCTGTGGCCCGGTTCTTCACCAATCCCCCACCACCCCACGTAATCTGGCCCTGATCAAGTGATAATTTTGTGGTATTATTTACTCTAATTAATAGCCTTGGCATTCAATGTCCTCATCCCTCTCACCTTTCTTGTCTCAAACTGAAAGAACCCAACTTGTCAAATGTCTAGTTTCATGAAAATAGGTTCATCATTCACAAGTTGTCTGTTCATATGAACACCCGCTGATGATGGACAAAAAGGTCCTAATCGGTGTTTCATGCTTTACAAAATGCTTCTAAAATGGCTGTGTGAGGATCGATGGTTATATGATCAAGACAAATTGGCGGAAATGGTTGTCTAACAATATATCATTTACAGAACCAACATAATGGATGGTATAAATTTTAATGGCGAACAATTTAGCAAGTAGCAAGGTCGGTTAAAATGAAACACCAATTCATTGATTTTGCTACAAGACAGCAGCCAAAGCCTGGCACGTGCATGCCAGTGAGGGGAAGCGGGTGAGTACAAAGCAAGAAATAAGTATCAATGTGAGGTTTTTAAATGTAAACTGAAAGAAACTTTACCTTTATATCTAAAAGTAAAAAAAAAGATTTTGCTGAATATACTGTTCTAAAACAATTTTAAAGACAACAAAAATACGTTTGTATCATTCTTCTGTTCTGTTCTCTGATCCACACGTTATCGTTTTAACTTTATACACTTCTTTTAGCTTCAAAGTGAAACTTTTGCCTAACTATGAATTGAATTTGGATCAAATATTTGCATATACGCCAAAAAATCTGCAATGCAGCAGTTTTTCAAATGCACCAAAAAGACAATGTAATAAAACGGAAAAACAATTATATTTTAGCAATTACTTGACATGGTATTTTTTCTCAGGAAATGAAGGGATAATTATCATTACACCAAATAAGCCATTTTTTTTATGTAAAATGACCTGATCCAGTTTACAGCTACTCCTTTAAGACTGCAATAATAAGTACCTGCTTCGCTTCTCACTCTGATTTGTGAGGACGAAAGATAATTTCAAGTTTCTTTCCGACCCAGAGAAGCAAAGCGTGATTGCTTTATTTTCCAGATGGAGTCTGCTTGAAAATACCAACCCACTAAAAAATTTCCCCACCACATTTTTGCCTAGGTTTGGCTAGGAAAAAAACTACCAATAAAATTACCAACTTCTTCATAAACGAATTCCAGTAGAGTAATGCGGAATTTTTTTAGTTTCTTTGTTCTTTGAAGTAACAGAGGAAATAATGCAACAAATGAGAAAATGCTCGTTTAGGCCTAATCATAAACTTTAGTCGCATTGACCATTAGAGACGTTGTATTAACCTTTTTCTTCGTTTCAGCATATTCTTAAAAAATAAAGAAAAATATTTTGTATCTTGTTCATTAAACATGAAAAGATTACTCTAACAGTTGGTTAATCTGAACTCGTTATATGATAATCTTAGTGGATACTAATGGCGCTGCCACACCACACCTTTTTGTCCACCATGATCATCGTCCGACCTGTTGAATGTAGCCTGAGGCCACAACATACATATAGCTTGCGTTTGGTATAACAAGCTAGACTGATGCATAGGAAACAAGCCCCGAGATGTTTCGTGCTCACGTCTATTGTGGCAAGTATCAAATACTAGGAATTTCCGATTCGAATAACCTAGCAAAATTGGCCCTCTTCATTCCTGGTGCAATGGCTTCAGCTTGAAGAATGACAAACCTCCAAGCTTGTCATTTCATCTCCATCTACGTGTGAATTTATCTATTTTCTCCATCTGATGGATACGTATACGTTAGCCAAAACATGGAGCTCCACGCAGGGCCGGGTTAAAAGGGGTGCTTCGGATGCTGAAGCACCAGGCCACAGGCCGAAAAGGGCCTCAAGGGTGCCTCACTGTAACGAGAAAAATTAAATAAGATACTATTTTAAATAATTTTTTTTTACTTTTACCAAAAAAAATTATTGTTCAAAAAAGAAAACTTCTTTTTTTTGCGGGACTTGGGGGTTGGGGAGTAGGACAGGGACGCAATAAATCTTAAGCACCAGGCCTCTATGAGGTTTAATCCGCTGCTGGCTCCACACTTGTTTCTCTTGGCACTTGCGGCATGGAACGGCGGCTGCACATATGAATGATCAAAAACTCTCGAAAGTTGAGAAGAAGACTTCTGAAAAACGATGCAATTACTATTTGTAATACAAGCAGTCTCACAAGTTACTATAGTAGCACGAGTATAACCTCAATCAATGCGTATGTAAATGTTATTCTATTTAGATGACGCCATTTCGTCCACCTAGCGAGAAAACAAGTGTTTGAAGGCAGTCTGGCATGACAGGGGGTCTCCATTTGGTAGTGTTGCTTCGCTGGAGATGGACGATCGCCACGTTGAATGTCTGGTGTGACATTGCCTTTAACCTAGTACAGAGGACCACTGGACTTTACTTCACACACACTGTCTGTCACAGAACATGTACAGGTATATGGAACATGAATGAATTTTTAAGGTTTTAATGTGTGGTCTATGGACCCAACATCGAATAAAACACTGCAAACTAAAACGATTGAAACTCATAGAATCAGTACGTTCTTTGTATTTTGTGTTTATTAAAGTATAAGAGATGCTGCCTTCCTTGCATTCTTAAAAGACAGTTAAACTAGCCTGTAATCGTGTGCAATTGAAATCAAGAATATTTACACCCGGAGTTCACAGTATTAGCACAGTATTAGCAAAGACAGGAAGTAAACAGGACGGAGACCCAAATCGGCAAATACATCCAGATGCACACCTACTTCCGTCTGACAGCAACGGAAATAAGTTTGCATTTTTTTTTAATACAGGTTTGGTATTGCTGTGATTCTTTGCCTGAACAGTAAGTCGCCTTTCTTATGTCGACAGCCAGCATTGTGCTGGACAACTGTTAGCAACAGAGCGGAAACTATAATTTCCAAAGTAAACAAAAAAAAAGTGATTTTTTTCGCGAATTGATGCGCGTGTAGTGTTTTATTTTTTATTTATTTATTGAACTATAAAAATAAGTTGCGTGGCCTGTAATTATTCACTCGGGTGCTTAAGAGAAGTCATGTTAATTTTTCGTGTCCGAAAAACTGAAATGACTAACCTAAATTTTCTAGTACATACCCGTATCATACCTCAAACCACTACTATACGATTCCTCCTTGTAAACTATTACTTAGTCGAAATGGTCGCATGTCGCCATGTCTTTTACTGCCAAGCACATAAGACCGAGTTAATGAAAAGCAAAGAAAACTGGTTCTTCCTACTTCGCATAAACCAGACTGAGCTGTGCTATAAACTCAATTGGCTATATAATTAGTTGCAAGGGCAATCTTTGACATCGTGTCAAAACACCTAACGAATTCACCTGTAGTCGACACGTCTACCAATTACGATTAAGGGAAACAACATCAGCTGATATCCAAAGTAATTTTGAAAAACCCGATGCATTTCGGAATCCTGGGGGCCAATCTGTTAACCAACTGACGATAAACTCAAGGCCCATTGAGAGCTCTTTGGTGTCAAAATCCTATGTCTTGATGAATGGTCGCGCAGCGAAACCACCATTGGAAAATGAAGAATTTCTACCGAATTTTATCACCACTTGACGGAGTTGTGCGTCATAGAAGAAGATACGTTGCTACCTGTTATTGAAATGCAAACCCTAGAGTGTGAAGTTGCGCACAAACTTTCGGGGGGCCATTCCACCAGAAACTTCACCTCGTTTGTGGAATGAACAGAAGACCTACAGCATTTGAATCTTTATCTATTAAGAGATTACTTTGGTGTAGAACAATTGCAAGAGGTCCCTTGGGTGCCGTAAACTCGATCATGGGGGGGGGGGAGGGGCAAATTGTAAGACGACAGAGCATACACAGTAGCAAAACATGTTGCTACAACGCAGCAAATAGTTGATGTTAGAAGACAAGAGAGTAAAATTTAAAATAATGCGGTTACACCATTTCATTTAACAAGCAAAGGATTATGATAGGAATCCAAAAATTTACCCACTATGGAGAACATTTTTAAACCATTACGCTATTAAAATTTAAGGTTTTGGAAGTGACGTCATTTCCAATATGGCGAGTGAGTGAAATGAGCTGCTTTTTGTGTTCCCTTTTTTAATTGTGTGAATATTGAAATGGTACGTTCCAGTGATGTTTTCATACCATTAGTTGTTGTTCATCGTACTCATTAGTGCTATCTTTTTACACAGGTTCCCAAATCCCAAAATTACTAGGCTCGAAATTAAAAATTGTGCTAAAGTATATCTTTGCCGGTTACTGCCAGTCAGGTGGCAGCTAGTACATTTTATTTTAGTATTTTTGCTTAGGTATATACTTTGGTAAACTAAGTAAGATAATTTTAAAAATGTACTCATGATTTTTTTTTTACAGATAACAACGTTTAAATGGCTTGATATTCAAAACGACCTTTTTATTCAGCAAGATAATCAGAGCTAAATCATGCACGGCCAAGTGAATATTTTACCAATTAACAGAGTGACTATTCCTATTTCTGCAGTGGAAAGAAAGAACAGGTCCATCACTTACGAACTACTGTACTGTGTAATTATTTTAGGTAAAGTGTTGGGTCTTCTTTCGTGGAACTTCAATCTCCATGAAAACAGTGAAAATCAACATTTTCCCTGGAAGAAGAGAATGAGCCATCTTTACATGCTATTAGTACGGATTGTAACAATTTTTTTCCTTTGTAGGACGAATGGTGATTTATGTCGCACATCCACGTTATGATCAATTTGCATTTCTTGTAGGAATTACAAATCGTTTAATGGTAATGATAAATGTAATTTTGGTTAGTATTTTTTGCGTGGTCAAAGAAGAGTTATTTCGTTATCTACTGAAACGTTATAATCGGGTGGAAAAAATATTGGAAGGAAGAATTAAGAAACGTGTGTTCTTCTTGAAGCATGTTATCCCACAGTTTTCTTCTATTTTTCTTTTATGGTGGTATTGGACTTTAAAAATTGCTGTAAAGTATTGGTCGAATACCGTGTATTTTACCTACCCGATTTACCTATTTGCTACGTATGGGCACGAACTATTTGTATTTGTGTTTTTCGTGGTGGCTTCTAGTTTATGTGCCGAATGCTTTTCATTCCTCAACTCTGAACTGAATGCACTCTTCAATTCTGGGCTACCTAATGTGACCGAAAAACTTTGTAAAATTCAGTCCAAATACGAACAGTTTTATCAATTAGCTGAAGCTCTGCAAAATTTGTTTTCAGTAATGATCACTGCATTGCTAGCTAATTTTACTTTTAGTTTAAGTTTACAGTCGTATGAGGTACTTTCTGATCCCAACGAGTATGGAGATTTGGCCATTGGATCATTCCTTTGGACGTATGCTGTATTTATGATAGCTAATGCAGCTAGTAACATGACAACAAAGGTAGTATTGTTATGAATTACAAATAAAGTATTCCTACAGGACGAAACTATTGAAGGAGGGACGACACACGACCGCCCCACGACGCCGGGAATAAAGGAAAATTAATCCCGGAGAAGGGGAAAGCCCTAGTCGAAATGGCGGGTTAACCAGGAACGGACTGCAGCCGAAACAGTTGTTATTTCCAGCGCAGAATCGGCCCCGGAATTGGTTAGATAATCAGAGGGAATGAACGATCCGCGGATCGCCAAACTAGGTTTTTACCCTTGCAGCATGCAGAGCAAATAAAATAGCGCAGGACAACATATTGGGGACTGTTAATCTTCTCTGTGTTTATTCTTTCTTGTTGGAACAATTGGAAAGTGAAAGTAAAACAGTTTATGAGTCTACGTCATTTTTTATCACCAACATAGCCCAACTTAGTTCTAGGGTGAATTACCTCAAAGGAAAATTGAGTTGAGGTTCACATTACGGCTATGAGTTTGACGAAAAGGAACAATACTTACAAGTTCTTGGTGAGTACAGGTAAAACTCTGAGGAACGTCCCTGGGTCCGGATCCGGGGAGGTGAATACATGGAGAACACCAAGAATAAGTGTTACAGATAGCAAAAATAGACCAGGCTCTAACATGAGCCATTCTCCTAGAGGACAGGGTTGGGAGAAGAGAAGAAAGAACAAAAATGGCATACAATATACAAGAAAGCACGCCCACAACAATGAGCATGACACATGCAACTAACAAGTTGTAACTAGAGTAGTCAGGGAGGAAACACACTAGCACTAAATCTGATGGACAGGAGAGAGACAGCAAAGACAAGGAAATCTGCCTGACAACTATCACTTTGTAATACTAATTTCTCTTGCTGCAAATCAGTCACTTAGCTGATCTACTTTGCTAGTTTTCTCTAGTGTATAATGGTACATATTGATGATGGTATTGATTTCAGTATTGTAAAGCAAGAGAACATAATTCTGAATATTTATAATTCTGACAGTACATAAATAATTTTCACTTTAAAATATCTGCCTTGCTCGTTGCATCCTTATTATTTTTATTCCGTACGTTTAATAAATGCGCACCTTTTACATAATTTGTGCAGTATACGAACTTTTAACGACTGTCCAAGACACCCCTAACCGAATTGTTTGGACCTGTTGACCCTTTGTTTGAATTACCAAAGTCCTGTAATCAGGTAATAACTATAAAAACCTTTTAAATCAATTATTTTTTTTGATTAATTCAAGGACATGGCAAATTCCTCATGGATGCACAAAAGTTCGTATAATATTATGTGCTATGCATTTGTTAATAATGCAGTAATCAAAATGTAAGACCAGTATTTACAAGTAAAAATAAAATAACATATGCAAATTACTCATATCATATTTACAAGTAAAGATTCATATTGAATTTTAAGTAGTTGTCTTTAGAGATATGACGTAATGTTAAAAATTCTAAAAAAAATTATTTTCTTTAAAATACAACAAAAACCCCACGCTTCTAACCATATGAAAAACGCAGTTAAAAGTAGTCAAGCATTCAGACTGAATTTAGCAGTTTTACAAACAAAACATTATTTAAAAAATAAATTATTAAAAATAAATTTGGGGGACAATAAATAGTTTAAAATCTCATAATGAATATTTGAATATGAATTTGAATATTTGAATATGAATATTTGAATTCTTACTTTATCCTAACTGAAGACGTGATATTCTTGGACAAAGTCTAAATCGTTGAAGTTGATTATCGCAAATTGTTCTTACTCACAAGTTATATTTCCAGTCTGAAAAGCTACCTCGTGCTTCAATACGGTGTCTTTCAGAATTCACAAAAGAAGTCGTGAGTGACAAAAATCTTTTGGTAATAAACTTCTACTCGTTATGTTACTAATAATAATAAACTTATTAAGCAGAAACACGCAACCATAATTCACGAAAACACATGAAATAAGTATGACTCATTGTTTAATAAACAACGTTTACGTTAAAACATTAAGCCCTATTTAAATACATTACATTCTACTTTGTCAAATTAGGAACTTAGTACATCGTGAGCAAATAAATGTGTTGTTGACTTGAGAAACACAACATCTGAGTTTTCAGTCAAGCATGGATATTGAGTGGGAACCATCAGAAATTAAGACAGTGAGCAGCAGTTATATACGTGTTCCTAGTATGGTAGCCCAGCCTCAACGTACATGGTCTGCAGTTTTTAATACACGAGGCATTAAACCAGAGTGCCGCGCAGAGGGCCTTAAAAAAGTGACGCAAATTGGTACGAATTAAAAACTACGACACAATATTAAAATATAGGACCAACTCTATTAAAGAGGTTTAAAACCATTTAAAATTACTCTTTCCCTTGTTGGTCACCATACAAGCACACTCCAACTTAATGTCTCAAAACAAGTTCTCCCAGAGAACACAAAAGTCTATTTAACTTCTTTTCGGGAAAAATTTGGTAAAACATCGGCGACTTCCCTACTTGATGGCTTATACAGATTGTTTGTATTCTCAAGTAAAGAGAATACAAACAATCTGTATAAGCCATCAAGTAGGGAAGTTGCCCATGTTTTACCAAAATACTCCCGAAAAGTAGTTGAGTAGACTTTTGTGTTCTCTGGGAGAACTTGTTTTGAGACATTAAGTTGGAGTGTGCTTGTATGGTGACCAACAAGGAAAAGAGTAGTTTTAAATGGTTTTAAACCCCTTTAATAGAGTTGGTCCTATATTTTAATATTGTGTCGTAGTTTTTAATTCGTACCGATTTGCGTCACTTTTTTTACTTGAGAAAATAACATTTCAGGCATATATGTTTGCTACGTCCTGGTGTCACCTTGTTGTTTGACAAACAAATAGAACCAAGGTTATCCACATGAATTGGTTTTGGTCCTTTCCGACACTTTCCCAACCCAATCTTATTTAGGAGATTTTGCAGCATGTACGACAGTAGTCAAGGTTGTAGTTTCCTGCTTTTTACTTCTCCATGGTACTGATGCACCGCCATGCTAAAGTTATTTTCATTGTAGGCGATGCGTCACTTCATCCAAAGCCCAGTCTGAGTAAATCTGAGTAGAACTAAATGACTGCATTTGTAATGTGATAGTGTAGCTTCATACACTTGGTCTTCGTCAGGTATCTCAGGATATACTTGAATCCTTTTCAATACTCCTTCGTAGGGCATTTGCTAACCTGGCTTATGTAGGAAACGGCATAAGTCAAGTCTGTTCTTGTCCCATTCACTAGGTAAATTAGCTACCAACGGTTTTTCGATATGGTACCACTACATTTCTGTATTTTTTCGTCTTTACGTTGATATTCTTGTACTTTGTTCTAAGATATAAATGGGGCGACGCTGGTTAGGCATCCGTCATACCAATAGCTTTTAATATTTCTTCATCATTAGCTATTTGATGAAGACAGATTGACCTGTCTGTCTAGCACTTCATGGAAAGAATTTGAGTGCATAACATTCAATAGAATGGAGCCCCATACAAGCAATAGTTCTACCTGGTTTTGTGCTTGTTAAATTACTCCCAGTAAGGTGCCTATGCTCTTATCCACAGACTGTTCTCTGCTGACGGGCCCAACGAATTAGTCTGGCTAGATATCTATATGGTGAGAGCAGCTTTATTTATAAGTGATCAACTGACATTAATAGCCCTAAATGTAGGTGAATAACATTTAGTAGAATGGAACCCCGTAGAAGCAGTAGTTTTTTATTTTTAGCTTGCTGAAGCTTGTCCAGTTGGGTGTTTGTTAAATTACCCCTAGCAAGGAGCCTATGCACTTATCCACAGAGTATTCTCTACTGACGAGCCCAAACAAGGCTGTGTGTCTCGAGATCCATATGGATGAGAGCAGTTTGATTTGAAGAGCTCTCTTCTTTAGGCAACGTCTTGTGGATTTTCTATCTTAAGTCCACTGCTAGTGCAATGAAGGATATTACAATCTTGAATTTTATCACAGGACAGAATGTGTCTTGGTAGTCAATGTCCTAAACCTGAGTTAAACATGAGCCGTCGGCTTTCCATCCTGTTTAAACGTTAAACATGAATGAGCCTCTGGTCATGATGGCTGGCTCGATAGTGCTCCAGCTTGCCGTTCTAGTTGAACTTATTGAAAACTCATTTGTATTTTTATGGTTCCCATTTCTTTTAGCGTACGTACCAATTCCCACGTTTGGCTTTTTTTTTTTAGTTTGACATCTCCACTTCCATAACTTGCTTCCATTCTCAAGCCTCAGGTCCCTTTTGAGCTTCTTCTAAAGTTGGTAATTCTACTCGACGTTTTGGTGTGAATGCACAGCATTACACTTCATCTGGAAGTCTCGCGCTCAGCTGGGTGGAGCGATCGATGTACTGTCGGCCGAACATACTCCAATAGATGGGTAGGGGGTACACTTCATATCGGTCCTCTTCTACCTCAAGGAGTCCATTTTTGTTTTCCTCTGGTGCAATTTTTTTCATTTGTTGTGATCGACTTCTTTCACTGCTTGAGCATTTCAGCTTGAATGGCTATTTCTTCTTCCCTGTTTTTTCTCGACACCTCTTCCATTGGCATATGTAAGAACAGTTAGTCTTTATCATTTGCTGCCTATTCATCCACAGGATCCTTTTGAAATGGAAGACGTCTTCTTTGAATTTCATTGTCATGGCTGATGAAGATCCTATCTTCTTTAAAGTTCCATAGGTTGTATTCTGTGATACCTTTCGGATGGCCTATGAAAACTGTTTCAACAGCTGCGGTGTCAAGCTAGTGTCTTGGGATTTGTTGTTTAGTAACTGCTTATGCTCTGCATCCAAATACTCTCAAGAGGTCAGCATCATCTTCCTTCCTGTTCCAGAGTTATGCATGACTTCTCCTTCTAAAGATCTCGATGGATGTAAGTTTCTAATGTGACAGGTTTTATGAGCAACTGCTGTCCATTGGTTGTTCGGCAATCCTGTGTATATCAGTAAGCACCTCGTCATGTCTAGTAGAGTACGCTCAGACCTTTTAGAAATTCCATTCTATTTTAGATTTCCTGGCATATTTTCCTAGAATTTGTAGTATTCCATTTTCTTTAAATGGTTATCCAAGGATTGGGTTTTGTATTCGGTGCCATTATCCGTCTGTGTTCTCTGTAATGTGTGGTGCAGTGGCAACCCGGACCACTGCACTGTGACTGAGGTTAGCGCTAATGACCAAGTTGTCGACGCGCCATTAAGCCTCAATCCCCTCCCCGTCTGTGTCACCTTTACCTTGCTTTCATGAAGCTTATCAACTACAATTGTATATCCTAGTAAAAATTTTTGCATATCTAGTATCTTAACCAAAGAATGTTGCGACGTAATTTGCTCAACCTTTTCAAGCTGGAGTAATCTTTTCAAGTACATCTTAATGAATTACTTGTAAGGCTTTTGTTGTTTTAATAGTACCGTATTGTAAGTGAGAAATAGTGTATGTTTGGGTTTACCTTAAATGCGCGTTGTGCACAAGTGATCTTCACTTCCAGTACCCTCGTCAAGCTCCACTTCAAGTTCTTTTGACTCTGTTACACACCTCAGAGCAGCTTGGTGAATGTGGCCTATTCTCTGCCCAAAATCTTCGATTTTCTGTTTTGTTGCATAAGCAATTTGATCTGCTTCATCCACACTATATGTACAGTTTTCTCTATGAGCTGTAACGATGACAGATTCGTCCTCGTCATTCAGGTAGCTTTGCCATCTAGAAACCTGATAACCTTGAAACCTGACATCATAGTCTAACTCTTCACTGCATACAAAAAAGAAATTACCATCGAGTTAAGGAACATACAACACTCCAGAAAGAATGATGCTGTAATCTCCATTTTTATCTACTGAGTGCAGTCCAACGTCTTTGGCTACTTTTACAGTCCTGGTTTCTTTGTTAGCAACTTCTCTGATAAACGTTTGTTTCACGAAATTGAGACGTTTCGCCTAGTTTGAATTCATCTGCTATGAAGCAGCACTGTCGAAACACCAAGCCTTTGAAGATTGACTCTTGGTGGTCATCGTACAAAATGCTTTATCCTGCTGATTTAGAAATTTTGTAGATTTTGCCTTCTCAACTTCTTGGCTTAGCGTTTTTTCCCTGCTCATTTTCAGTACTCTCTTGTGACAACATTATTTATGAATGTGGCTGACGTGCACACAACAAAAGCACTTGACTGGTTGTCGGCCCTTTCTGTGGGGCCTCTCCTTCAGTGGGTTGGCTTGGTAAGAGTTTGTCTTTTGCTTAGTATTCATTAGGCATTAATTTCATCTTTGAATATTATAATTGAATATTATATGCAGCATTCCATTTATGGTGTGAATCTTGTATAAATATTCTCATGCTTTCTTAGCTTTGGCACAATTACCGATGTCATCCACATAATTGTCATCCACAGCTAAAATAGAAAAGTCAATGTTTCCTCGTATAGTTTTCTTTCGTCATTTGATATTGTCACAACAATCTGGGCTCAAAGGCTTGCCATATGCTATGATGCATGATTGCCATTCTCGTATGCACTGACCAAAATGGTAATTTTCAGAGTTCATTTAGTTATCTTAAATTCATCGGAATACACCATTTCAATTTGTCAATAGTTAACAGTTCATTGAAGTTCATGTAAGCAATATCGGCTGTAGTCGCGGAACATTGACATGTGAAAATGTTGTGTCTTCATCTTGGCTCGGATAAGAATGTAGTATAGTCCTAATCGGAAAGCTTATCAGCATTTCGCTTTCACTACATTTCGAATGCTTGCGAAATTCTGTTGTGATTTCTTTTCAACATTCTGTGTAATTTAGCGTCACTAGGTTCCCATAAACTGTTACTGAATTCTGATATAGCAGAGTTTGCAGCCGCGCGTGAACACTTAGTGAAAACCATAAAAAATAACAAGGTTACAAACATTTTGCCAGTAAGGCACAGCCTAGCCTCAAAGTTCGAACTAACGTACGCATTTATTAATAGATGGCACTGGTCTACAAAGAGGGCATCGTCTAGTTGGCCTTGAAAACAAGGATCCAAATTTGTCACACGATTAAACTCACTACACTAGTTATCGGATACCACAAGTATAAAAATATAGGGGCTAAAAACTATAAAAGGGGACAAAAACCATTTAAAACAACAAAATGAAAATGTGCCAACAGTTCTTTGAAGAATTATCAGTTTACCAATGTAAAACCAGGAGCGAAATAAAAAAAAACGAAGGGGAGTGGTTTCCATAACTTCCACTGTACCGAAAAGCTTGGAACGTATACAGTGGTACATCAATATGTTAAATAACTGCTTAAAATGTCAAACAATGTCACAGTAGTAGCAAAAACACAAAAAACAAAGGGACAATGACTCATTGGTAAGTTATCTTTGTCGACCAAATGGAACGATGCTGGCATCACACACGCCTGCTTCGTGTGGTAAGTTTCAGTTTCGATTCTGTATAATTAAATCGGCATATTGCAATATTGCTGTGCCATCTGGCATCAACACAGTGTACTAAAACACTCCTTATCGTGATCAGCCACACACGTTCCCGTTTTTTAAATTTTTTTTCTCCTAAACAATTGTTATAATCTACTCAGATGTGTAGGTCTCTAAACTAGGACATCCAATCCCGGAACCCTGGGATCCCGACCATTTTAGTCACAAAACTCCAAGAATCATACCTGCTTAACTCCTGCAATTTTGGGATTAAAAGTGGGCTAAATTCCTGTAAAAAAAAAGGTATGAGCTGATGCCAATTTTGTGAATTTTAGTTTTTACAAAGTAAAGTTATAAAACTGTACATTAACTACAACGGTAAAAATACAATGAACAATTATCACACCTTCCCTTTCCTATTGTTTAACTACTAATAACAGCGTCTAAATTCTAGGCTGGGGTTGGAAATGAACATTTTTCTACTCGCCTTTAAACTCCACCAAAGAAAATGGATAATAATTTAAAATGTTAAATTCATCTTTTGCTTATTTTGGTGTCAGAATAAGAAGTAAAGTTAACATGCAACTACAAACACCCACAACCACATGCACCAGTGCAGCTTCATTACTCATAATTTAAATACGTGGTTCCTTAATACCGACTTTGACAATTCTCACAGATGCCAATGCAGGCGTCATTTATACTGTTTTCACAGTATTGCCATTTGTTGAACTACTGGAGTGTTTAGGCTGTAGTTATGCAGCACGCAGCACGCAGGAATGCATCAAATCAGAGAACGGTCGTCTAGCACAGCATTGTGTGTAAAACGTTAAAGAAAATTTCTTCTGTCTGAAGTGATATAATACTGTCGAGACTAAAAGCTTTTGCTTATTAATTTTATGACAGGGATTCTTTCGTTCATAGTTACATCGCCTTGTTACATAGTTACTTGGCCAAGTCGATATTGGGCTTGTTGTATCACGTGTATTACATCTTCGTAGCTTTGAATGGCCGGAAGTCCAGAACACTCCACAAAAACTTTAACCGTTATAATCCTCCTTGATTCCTTGCGTTAGCTTACCTGACTGTTAAACAGTCATACGTTATCATTCTGGCAATTAATTAATTTCTATGCATGAATATTCTTGAGCCTAATTTACATACTAATTAGTGCTCTAATTAAAAGTTTACTACTACGACGTTTGCTGATGGTTTGGTTTACTTCACATTTGTCTTCTCGTGCAGTTCGCAATGATTTTGTGATGTCCTAGGCGGGGACACACCTTAGCCCAGCGTGGGCACCAATGGTAATAAACACACGGACTACCAGAGTGTAGGCTACAGTTGATAAGACAGAGAACTTCCTGTTTAAACTTCCTCTTTAAATACAGGGAAGTCATGTGATGCACTTAAGACTATATACAATTATGGAACAGCCTATTTAGTGGTTAAAGGGTTATCTTGGTAGGGTTAACATATAGACATGAAATTGATGGCTGCCATTGTGGAGCACACAAGTGACGACTCCACAATGCAGCGAGCGAAAAAAAAACAGAAAAAAAATAATCTAAGTCTAGCTGGAAATAAAATCATGATTACGAAGGCAAGATGTATTTTTCAGTGCTCTACCTATTTTTAAAGAAAGATACATAATTTTTCGCTTTCGAGGATAAACTAAACACTATTTTTGAAAGCTGTTTTACAAAAATAAAGAAAACGAAGATGTACATGATTAAGCCAAAAATTAAACATTAATAAACTGGTTGAAAACTTGCCAGTTTTAAATTTCTGTTTTGATTTCTGGAGCAATTTTACAATAAATTCAATTTAAATTTTCAATGTTGTTGTTTTAATTTTCGTAGCCTTTTTTGGTTAATTTTCTTTTTGCAGCAACCATTTCTGCAGCTGAAACGCTACACCGTTGCTGTGGACAAACATCTGGCATTGAGTATTCGGTGCCAAAGAAGTTGCTTTGGATTAAGCTTCACCGGAGTGGGAATTGCGGCTCCAAGCAATTTTTTGTTCCGATGTCAGAAGTGTTTAGGTACATGAAAACACAAAAAGATACAAAAAAGATAAAATCGTGAAATCAATTTTTCACACGAACAACAAAATACACTTACATTTTTACCTAATTTAACCTAAATTAACAGAGCCGATTCTCTGCACGAATAACTAGGGGACAAAACGTTTTAGCGTTACTCGCTACAGTTTAAAAAGAACTATCATTTAATTCATATATAACGGATTACAAAAAAAAAAACGAAGAAGTTGTAGCCAAATGGTAATTTTGCAAAAAAAAAACTACAAATTGAGCTTGTCTGGAGCTCTACGCAGTCTCTTTGAACGATGAGCATTTTGAAGCTGCGCTGCAATATCAACCTGTGTTGGTGATAGCACAACTTTGCGTTGGGATTCGGTTTCGCTTTTTTGTTAGCACGACCTGGCTTCGGTGGTGATTGCTTAGTGGATGGTGACGTAATAATCGATGGAGATTGCGACCTTTCTGGCTTAGAATTTCCTTCAAGAGGGGCGCTGGTAGTAGCCAAAGGTGATTGATTATTTACGTTAGCAGACTCATCCACTTCGTGTGAGTGGGGTAATTTCGCTGGAGATTTCCTGCCACCTGGTGACTTGCGATGTAAATTCTCAGGTGATTTTTCAAGCTGTTGGATTGGTGGAATTTCTCCCTCAGTAACAGAAATTGACTTTCTGGATTGGCCGAGAGATCGACGCTCAGGAACTACGTCAGCGAAACTTGGCTTTTCACTTTGTTTCCCGCCAAAAGACATGCGTTTGAAATTTGAGTGATCTTGCTCATTATGCATGGAGAAATTACTGCTTTTCGCCGTCGAAACAAGTGCGTTTGGAGGCTCTTCTGGATAATCATTTTCCGCGGTGTGTAACCTTAGCTGTTCGCGATGTTTGCGAATCGTATTACCGTTAGTATCAACGATAGTGTAGGACTGATTTTCACATTTTTGGTTAACCATACCGACTGACCATAGCCTGTCATTTGTCGTTGAAAAGTCACGATACCAAACCTTTTCACCTATTTGATACGTTTTCAACTCACGATGGTGGGTGCTCTGTACTTGTTTTAATTGTTTACGGCGTACGGCTGCAATAGGGTCAGGGAACAATAAATCCAGCCGAGACTTTAATTCTCGGTTAAAATATAATTTTCCGGGTGTTGCTTGCGTGGTAGCGGAGATAGTGATTCGTGCTGATAACAAGTAAGAATTTATACTCTCTTGAATAGTAGACCCCTGTCGCCGCGCGGCCTTGTAGACGCTCTTGAAATTACGGACGTATACCTCAGCCAAACCGTTGGTCCAAGGTGCAAAACTTGGCCCGGTCATGTGCCTAATTCCGTTGGAATTTCACCAATTTTGGAATTCTGCGGACAAAAATTGGGCAGCATTGTCCGTAACTAAGCTGCCCATTAAACCATATAAAGCTATATGATTGTTTAAAACGTCAATGACACGCGCGGACGTTGTTGACTTCATTTTATGCACAAAAGGAATTTTTGAATGTGCGTCTACAAGAATGAAAAACATGTAATTGTCCATCGGCCCCAAAAATTCAGCGTGTAAGCGATTATTTGGTTTTAGTGGATATTCCCACGTATGCTTAGGACCTGACGTTTGAGTACCTTTATACTCTTGACAATTTTGGCATGATTTGACTTTATTTTCAATGTCAGAGTCAATCTTAGGCCACCAGACCTTTTGTCTAGCTAAACTTTTCAATTTAACTATGTCTAAGTGAGCACTGTGTAGATCTTTCAAGATTTGTCTCCGCAAGGCCGTCGGCACCAGGACTCTATACCCCCAAAATAAGGTTTCGTTTTCGACAGAGATTTCAGCACGACGTGTGAAGTACGGTAACAGATCGGGAATTTCGCATTTGTCAGGCCAACCATGGTTCACATAACGATAAACTTTTGAAAGGATTTTATCACGTTTACTTTCAAGAACGAGTGTCTCGTTTAAAACTGGAAGATTAGAAATAGTTTCTAAAGCAAGAATATTGTACTGCTCTTCTGCTTTCTCGAATTCCTCGGTATTTGGGAGGTGAAGGCGCGATAAAGCGTCTGCCGTCAAATAAAGTTTACCGGGAATGTGTTTGAATTCGTAATCGTAAGCATTAAGCATCACTGCCCGACGCTGAACCCTGGCGGCTGCCATCTGCGGTATTCCCTTTTTAGGGCCAAAAATCCAAACTAAAGCCTTCTGATCAGACTGCAGTATGAATCGCTGACCATAAACGTATTCATGAAACCGTTACACTCCCCAAGCCACGCTGAGTCCTGGTCAAAATGCGAGTAGCCTCTTTCCGCTTGAGTGAGTTTACGTGAAGCGAAAGCTATCGGCCGTGATTCACCGTTTTTCATGACATGCATCAGGCACACGCCGACCCCGTAGGGTGAGCCGTCACAAACGAGCTTGAGCTTTAATTTCGGATCGTAATGAACCAGAACTTTTGATTTAAGAAATAATTCTTTTACTTTACTCACGGCTCGGTCGCATTCTGCCCCCCAAACCCACTTCACACTTGGGCTTAACAAACGTGTTACTGGTGACAGAATATGAGCGAGATTTGGTAGATATTTTGAGTAACGGTTTACAAAACCCAGAAAGCTCTGTAGCTCTTGAATACATGTTGGGTTAGGAGCGTTTGTGACTGCTTCGATAACCTCAGGGAGTGTATGCAGGCCTTCTGCATTTATCATGTGGCCTAAATATTTTAATTCAGGCCGCGACAGTTTGCACTTTTCGATCCTAAGTCTGGCTCCTGCAACTTGTAAAGCATTTAACAGTTTATTTAACGATTCATCATGCTCACCCCCCTTCCCGCTCACCAGGATGTCATCATAAAACGGAAGACATTTGGGGATTTTACTGGTGACTTGAGTCATTACCCTCTGGAAAATTCCAGGACTGGACGCCAGGCCCTGGGGTACGCGAAGCCATCTAAACAAACCCAGGGGTGTATTTATTGTCAAAGCTTCTTGTGCCTCTTTGTCGAGTTCAATTTGCAGAAATGCATCCTTAAGATCGATAAGGGAAAAAGTGTCACTGCCTGCTAATTCACTGAATAATTCTGCGGCCGTGGGAACTGGATAGTGGTCGACTTCGAGTTGAGGGTTCACGGTGGTTTTATAATCACCAATCACTCGGATTTGACCATCC
>JAHWFP010227189.1:60914-112766 GCA_023313725.1 Lithobius niger
TCAAACATTTTCTGGCCCACAGATGCCATTAGAAAATTAACTTGCTTGGTTGCTGGTATTTCTTTAGCTAAAAAAAAGTAACGAATTCGGCTGGAGTATTTCTCCCATGTGTCAGACTCGCAATCGAATTCCGAAAATAAACCAGCGGTTTTAGACGAACCTATGTTGACGTCGTCTTCACTATCACTAGATTCAAAATTTAGATTTAAATTAGAACTAGTTCATTAATGCTTGCGTTCACTACTGAATTATTTTCAGTTTCACTTTCACTGCTAACAGGTGGTTTGCTACCGACACCTGTCTTTGGCATAAGCCTACAAAATTAAATTTAATTACAATCCTGTTTAACATGCAAGGATTAAACTGGAGCACTCAAGACTACCGGTCACTTATTTAAACACAGAAATAAATCAAGCTTGACTGTAGCCTACCTAGTTGTATAAATTAACTGCCTACAAGTTAAATTTAAAGGGACTAGGCTTTGAAAAAATGTTTTACGTTCACCATTTGCAACGTTTTACAAAACAACACTTCTGGCCTAAGCCTCAGCACAGACCAGATTTCACTAAGTTTGAGCATAAACCTACGGTGTTAAATTTTACACCAGCACACACTAGCCCGAATATGGGCAATGGCACAATCGAATTTACAAGGGTTAATTTAGCAGCGCATTTTTCGAACCTTCAGGTTTATAATACTGCCTGTGCGGACACGCCAGTGCGTCGCTCTAGAACACTGCCAAGGTAAAATTAACCTTAATAAATCCAATTGCCCACTTCGGTTCTAGTTGTTAAGGTACTAAATTTAACTGTTATCATTTCGTACCACATAGCACTACCACGTCAAAATAACACTGTTTGAAAAAGTTTAAACTCTGATAGGAATTCAGAGCACTAATTTTCATTGCCAAAATGATAAAAATTTGCAACTTACCACAAATATGGAGCAAAGATGTGGTTGAAGACCTATCAGATTAAGCTTAAGTTTTTAAAGATTACCAAAGATCCCACCCTCGTCGCCAACTGTGATGTCTTAGGGGGGGGACACACCTAAGCCCAGCGTGGGCACCAATGGTAATAAACACACGGACTACCAGAGTGTAGGCTACAGCTGATAAGACAGCGAACTTCCTGTTTACTGCTCTTTAAATACAGGGAAGTCATGTGATGCACTTAAGACTATATACAATTATGGAACAGCCTATTTAGTGGTTAAAGGGTTATCTTGGTAGGGTTAACATATAGACATGAAATTGATGGCTGCCATTGTGGAGCACACAAGTGACGACTCCACAGATTTGTTGTTCGTTCTTGTTTTAAAATTCTTGCTGTGGTTGCGTAACTTGAGGAAATCTATCCGACGACATGTTAACTAATACTGATTTGAGGAAAAAGGTATACAACATTAAAAGTCTTTTATCATTTTTAGGCCGGACTTGGTTTAAAAGTACTATTGCGTAACGACAGAACGCATATGTTGAGCATGGAAGAAGCAAAGGTAAGGAATATTATGTTGTTTTAAACACAATTATGAAATATATATCAGGTGTGAAAGTTGAAAATGTTCATTAAGTTGTACGAAAGTGCGTTTGTTAAGGTTTACTGCGTTTCTTTTTATTGTTTGACTATTTTTGCTTACACACAGTGTCAATGCTAATTGTGGAATGTGTGTATGCGTAGTACTTAATTGCTACTCCTCATCCTCCCAAACGATGCAATTTTTTTATTGTACTTTCAAAAAATTCAGTAGCTATACTACAGATCTGAACTATAAATTCTCCCACCAGTGTCTCTTGCTGTGTCTTAAATGCTTCACCCACGAGGTATATCTTGTGAAAGTGTTAGTATAGTGCAGAACTGTGTTATCTCGTGCCAGTCATTGTTGTATTGTGTCTTAAATGTATTGTATTTTGCGAATTCAGTAGTTTCTTTAGTGAATAAAAATTACTATTGAACAGAACTGTCAGACATTGAGTCTGCATTGTCCTAACGTGCCTGAAATGCTTTACAATTCAAAACTTCAGTAGCTGCTTTTTTGTTATTGTTACTAATGAACAAACTGTCGGATCTCGCACTAATCTGTGTTTGAAATGCTTAACCTTTCGCGAATTCAAGAGTTGTTTCTTTGGAATTGTTACCATAGGACAGTACCTGTCATATCTCGAGCAAATCACTGTCCTGCTATGTTTGCATTGCATGAATTCAATCACTGCTTTCGTGAAGTTGTTGCTTTAACACAGAACAGTTAACGTATCAAGCCAGTCACTACCATACAGAGTTTGAAATGGTTTACATTTCAAAACTTTGAGCTCTGCTTTGTGAAATTGTTTATTATAATTCTCTGATCTAGATCCATTCACTGTCGTATTGTGTTAGAAAGGCTTTATATTTCACGAATACAAGCTGCTTTTGGGTAATTTTACTACTGACAGAGATGTCAAATCGAGAGCTAAATGTTGTTATAATCAGGAAAAGCAAACCAGTAGAAAGAACTCCTGACTTCTTGCACCATATTACAACATAATTAGAGTGGACTTTCACGTACTAGGATAATAGTTATAAACTAAATCAAATTCTTATAATTTAAGTACATTGTTTAAATTGGTTTAAACCTACGTATTCTTTTCAGGTACAATCTCTGATCACCTTGTTGAGCCAGTGTCCAGTAGAAATAACTTCAGCAGGGAGACTTTTTAAAATCAATATGACAACATTTACAACAGTAAGTAGTAGTCGTTTAATTCAGTAGGTTGGCCACAAATTGCATAACTGGGCCTGTCACAAAAGCTATCGTCCCTTAAAATAACGTGAAGCTACTTGAGTAAACACCTTATGAATTCATTCTATGCTATTTCATTCATTACTCGAAAAGAAGCAATTGCAGCAAGTGTGCAATCATAATGAGGCTTTTTTTGTGTAATAATTCTTAGTGCCTAACTATTTTCTTATTAAAACTAACGTTACCATTTACTATTATTGTAACATGGTGGAGAGACAAATAAACACCAGGGTGGTTTACATCTGGGCCCGACCAGTCCTCCCCAAGTGCTAGGGAGAAACTCGAGAAGTATGAAGTGTAGAAGGCGGGTAACTTAATACTAAGCCACGATTTAATGGAAATGAAATATAAAGTTACCACTATAAAGTTACTTGCCAAATCGTGCGTGTTCATACAGAGATTACAACTGGCTGCCAAGTGAGTGGTTGAAGAACTACAGTACAATATACTGTCGTATACACGTGTTGCCGCTAAAGACCCTAAACAAGTGTTGGCTCTTAGCATTTATTTGCTAGCCCGTTTATACTTGTCCGTGTTTAAAAATCCGTCTCGAATATTCTACATCTAGACTATTCCCTTTTGAACAAGTTAAGACCCGCAACCATAGAAATATCCAGAACCTTATTTTATGTATTCTAAAAGACGGGAAGACAAGTATTCTTTGGCAATTCCGTCCCTTTGGAAGTTGGTCAATCTTACATCAGCCGGCTGGTCAACACCCAACGGAAACTCCAAATAATAGGCCTATACGCCTATATAGCACCTGCTAACTACATATACGTAACGGGTGGGCCTAGGAAACGCTATCTAGAGCCAACACGTTACATTATTTTTATATTAAAAGGTAACATTAATATTTATTATCTAAAGATCAGTTCGGAGTTCTTGATTTTGACTAGGTACAGTTTCTAGTTTGCACACAACAGTGTATCAAGAACAGGTTTTATCCTCGTTGCCATAAAAAATGATTCAGGTCACTAAATAAAAGCAATCTGTACTCGGTCCTGTTCGCTATTTTCCACTTTCTAAGTTATTTAGGTATTTAGTTTTTGCAGGATCGCCTATTTGAAAGCTTTCTGGTTGTTCTAAAAACGATGCCACAGTATTTGCTAGATTTTCCGTTTTCCGAATCCTTTTGTTTTATTTTTTTTTTGCTGTTCTGTATTTTGTCGTCAGCATAAACAAACAACCACGCTTGATAACGCAAGTGACGGTTGGCCCTGACTGGAATGAAATTTCACAAGCACAAAAAAAACTAGCTTTAATTTTCGGCTCACAGATACTATTTTTGGTCTTGGTCACCTACATAAGAAGATAACCGTACATGAATACGAAATAGTTATAAAAACTAATAAAAACAGTCGACTCAAGATAAAATTTCTGTACTAAACAAGAATGTGTATGTGCTGTAGTACACTAGGGCTTTTGTCGATAACGCAGCTACTTCTGCACGTAGCCTGTAACCTGAAATTAAAATTAACGATTGCTAATTATTTTTCCATTATATCCCGAGCGCATATCACGAGGGGTTCATATATAGGTTCAAATTAATTAGTATGAATTAGTTTTAGTCTGGTTTCAGGAGTGCAAAAACATTTTTAGCCGTGATATCCATTTAGTTTTTATTTTAATGACGATACCATATTTGTTAATGCCCCTTAAAAGTCTGGGTGCAATACTTTATGGGCTCAGTTGGGCTGTTTGCCTTTTCATGTGACATACTGTTGCTCTTTGCTGGCCTTTTTCTTATTTTAGCCTTTTTTTTTATTGGCCTGTGCTACGTGTCAAATTTACGTTAACAAGCTTTCGTTTGCTCAGCATTTCTTTTTTGTTTAGCTATTTGTAGCCTCTTTTCACAACCAACACTAAAGATGTGGGCCATCCCCACGAGTAAAAATAAAACAGCGCAATTGGCCACCGATGTTTGAGCTGCCGCTGGCAATAATTCTTACATTGTTTACAGGAACTGCTGTGGAAAATGTAGTCCGCATATTAAAATATTAAAATACTAACTGTAAAGCCCGTTATGAAGACGGGCAACTCTACGAGTACAACTGCCCCGTAACAGTGAAATGTGTAATTTAAATAATTCCGGTTCTTGAAGATGGGTAATTGCGGTAAGGTTGCTTCGCTCACTCAATCCATGTATCGTGTGATTCATTCTACCATCCTTCATTCATTTCCGTTACCCGGGAGCAAACGGTGTCTTTCCCTGTGGCCTGGTTTGTTTTTTTTTTGCTCTGAATCCGACTGCGCATTTTTGGTGTCTTTGTAAGCCCTGTAACCCAGGAGCAGATATTTTTTTTTGTTTTTTACTCAAGTCCGATTACGTGACTTCTTGAAACCAAGTACAATGCCAGATGGAGAAGACATTTCTGCACAACCTATATTAAGACGGGCAAATGTAGGAGTACAGCTGCCCCATAACAGTGAAATGTGTAATTTAAATAATGCAGGGTCTTGAATATGGGTAATTGCGGTAAGGTTGCTTCGCTCACTCAATCCATGTATCGTGTGATTCATTCTACCATCCTTCATTCATTTCCGTTACCCGGGAGCAGACAGTGTCTTTCACGTCCTGTGCCCTGTTTTTTTTCCGCACTGAATCCGACTGCGCATTTTTTGTGTCTTTTAAAGCCCTGTAAGCCGGAAGCAGACAGATATTTTTTGTCTTTTTCACTCAAGCTCAATTTGTAAAGACATTGTTGTTTGTAGCATTATTGTTACACCATTGCTTCTGCATTGTTTCCTCCGATAAATTCTTTTTCTGGCGAAAAAGATATTGTTGTTTTTATCATTGTTAAAGCATTGTTTAAAGCATATTTGGGCCAGCGCTGGCAAAAGAGTGGCAACTACCGTTTTATGGGTTAAGATTCACGTTACCGTGGCAACCAACAATCCATAAACTGTTAGACACTGGCATATTATTGTTTCGTGTTTCGTGCTTTCGTGTTTCGGCTGCTGTCAACTATCCTGTTATAATACCGATTGGCCTTGATACGACGATTTCAGATTTCGTATTCAGGATTCCCATCTCCAGTATAGAGCCACTTTCGTTGCCATGCTGAATTGAATAATCTCCAAGCATTCTTTTTTCAAATGAAACTAACGTTTGTCGTTAATGAAAATCTTTTGATTTTTATGGATGCATTTGTTCCTGTAGTGGTTAAATGCAATGGTCAAATGACACAATTTCATTGACTTATGTCGAAAAAGATTAGCTAGAAAGAAGCAACCAAAATTCAATTTGCCGTGTTTTTTTTAAGTAAACTTGACTACCATAAGCATGGTGTATGCTTCGTCGGAATTCCTTAACTATTCAGGATTCCAAATTTACAATGGTGAGTGTTACGAAAATTTTAAAATTTCTAACATAATAATTGTTCGATTTACGGCAAATTTTGACTCAGCAATACTAATTAGGGTATGAAACGTTGCTCCAAATTTCATTCCAATACGACCTTTCGTTTGGGCTCCACCCAGACTAAAAATGTGCAACCATCGGAGGAACCAACATTTTGCAATTTGGTGTCCGTTATAGGCTATGCTTCGCTCGCTCACTCCGCCAATAATGCAATGCTACGTTTTATTAGCTTATGACGCTATCGAATTCATAAGAATATTTCACCCCAACGAGAAGTCATCTTACATGAAACTGCTTCGGCAGCTTTCTCTGGTTATGTTTAAAGTGCTGGACCAACTACACTTTGGTAAAATTTCCCTAGCAATGGCTCTGTGTGTCTGCACGTTGTAAATTTGAATTGTTTGCAATAATTTCCTTGAGACCGAATTCTAAAAGACTAATACGGTGCAAATTAAAATGAACTATGATAATAGTTCGTCGAAGAAAAATCATGAGATACGTGCCTAAAAAATATGAAGTGTGTTAAAATAAGAAACCACGTCTGAACATGTTGAGGTCTCCTGTTGATTATAAATGAGTTACAAGCCGAAGATATTAACGAGTAGTTGGCACCTGTTTCAAGCTTACCTCGGCAAGTTGCACATGCATCAACGAAAAGGTCCTTGGGTATAACCAAGGAGGTGGGATATAATCATCTGTTTACACTCTACACGGTTGATTATACCCTACCTTCCTCTATCTCCCACCATGGTAGTAAGCAAGCGGACTGTAAGTAGCTGGTCATTAAAGGCATGTCCAAGTTTGACACTCAGTGTTGGCCCGTTTACGAATCGGTCACAACAACCTAACACATTGTTTTCTTTTGAGGGAGGAATTTCCTCCTGAATGTCATTATTGTCACCGGGCACTTGTAGTCCATCATGTGCTTGCGGAATGTCATCATCTTGCTGGTTTTGTCATCATATTGAAATGTCATTTTGGAATGTCATCATCATCTTGAATGTCATCATCTTGCATGTGTGGTGCAGAGGCAACCCAAACCACTGCCTTGTTACTGACGTTGGTGCTAATCCCCCCATATGCTTAGTGGATCGCTATGTTGAAAGTGACGCATGAAAGACTTAAAGTGTTGACTTGCAGTGAGTTAAATAATTTGTGGCATTTTTGTAAGATAAGAAAAATTTTAAATGTTCGTAGTCATATCTTGACTGGCAGAGATGGTGATACCTTCCAGTACTAATGTGAGTTTTTCAGTGGCCTCGCGGTGAACAATTCTAGTTCTGCTAACATTTCTGACATGATTGTCAGTATAGTGCCTCACTATCATTTCTAGAAAGGCCCTCTCCATGTTCCAAATCCGTTCTGCCTAAAGGCCTCAAGCACTTGAAGGGGCATGTAATAGGGGCACTTGAAGGGGCCATTCGAATAAACCAAGTTATCTTCTGAAACTGGATGTTGTATAATCAGCAAGACTTTTGCAGGTCGGCACATTGGCACCCACATTGCCTTGAATTCAAGTCGATGGTAATATTGTGAGGGGTGGGAGGTGTGATGAGGCACGGTGAAATGTAAATTTATATCTCGTCACAGCTCAAATACTCCTCTTCGAGACAGAATGTGACGAATTTGGTCAAAAACACCAGGAAAAAACGCAATAGTGGTATTCTGTTAGAAGATATTCTGTTGTAATCCTAGGATTTTATTATGAATACCAAACGAAATTCAAGGCCAACTGGTACACATGCTCTGCGGCCATGAAAGAAATATATCTCTGCAGTCTTTGTGGAAAGTAATATTTTGTTTGGTATAAAATGCACAAACTGGTAGACAGTTTCGTTAAACACAAGTGTACAATACAATCAACAAATACGATGTTTATGGCAAATGCGCACCAAGTTATCAATGATATTATTAAGCTCTGGGCATCGTACAGAAATTGACAATAAAAATAGTCATGTTGCTTGCAGGCAAAATTAATTTTTTTTGTAAATTTAAGTTTTTAAAGGACAGCAGGGAATCTGTAGCACACTGGTGCAGCAGCACCAAAGTTCTTATATATTTTTTAGTCTTCCGTACAGCCGAAACGGGTGAGAGACTATTGCAACGAATTTATCTGTTCGATCTGCTGTCCGTATATGTCCGTCCGTCGACTTTTTCAACTTCACAACTTCACAACTTCCAGAGAATAAATAAATGGTTTTCACCATTTAATTCATCGACCAAAAATTAGTTTAAAAACCACGACAAATTAAAATATTGTTGCTTCCTTATAGCTAATAGGGTGTCTCCACGCCAACTCAATGAAATAATAGCATTTGGTCTTCGGATTTAAACACTACAGGACGACACGCAATCATAAAAAACAAAAAGATTTCGTTTACGTCAACGTTAGCTTCGTTTAAAATACTCTCGACACCATGTCGCATGGATGAATAGGCCTACTCCCGAACCGAAATCTCCGTTAGCTGCCACGAAATTAAAACGGCAAGTAAGTCAAATGAGCCTAATAGCTTGACAATGTTGCTTTAATCATGTTGCCATGGCAACGTCAAGTCTATGCACCGTGTTGCGTAAATGAATGAGTTTACTCCAGAACCCAATTATCCGTTAGCTGTTACTTACGAAATTAAAACGGCACGTAAAAATTGGGCCTAAAAACTGGAAATTACGTCTATAATCTAAAACCAGGCCAAAAAGCTAACACATTTTTAACCGGAAATTGTCATGGATACTACTTATATATTATATGATAGAGAACGCTGTTCTAGTGTGTGATAGAGTTGTGTGCATCAACATTTTTGAAAGTGGCAGAAATGGACAGAAGACTGGTTGCGACTACGTAGTCGCTGCAACACTTGTTTAAATTTCAGTTTTGCCTGAAATCAACATGATTAATTCTATCGCAATTATCTGTCGGCTGCTTTGAGCTGAAAAATTGTCTCTGAATTACGGAGACCAAATTTACCCGAAAAGTCATGTTTGCAGATTATTTTGGGCACTTCCAGACTTATTTTTAATGGAAATATCAGGTTTGGAATGCTTACACAGCAAGGAGACAACTAACTTTAAAAAGCAGAATTAACATGTCAAAATACGTTTAAAGTTCTCTTCACTTCGGAAAGAATCGGAACGGACTTCAAAGAATTTCTAGAAAACTTCCCATACTCTGAGGTTGTTAAAACTGCAAGAATTCCCCGTATTTCCTTCTGGAACGGCTCTGCGTTGACGTAATAATGTACTTTCTTGTTTCAGATCATGGCCACCATATTAACTTATCTGATTGTCTTGTTACAAGTTCCTTCACTGGATTCTTCAAACAGAACAGTTCTTCACTGTAATGACACTATGCAGAATTGCACTGTTGTAGTGGCGAACGACACTCGGTACTATACTTGTCCCATTGGCTAATAATCACAATGGGTTATTTGTGCAGTAAACCATTCACTATGTAAATAACAACCAACGATTAGTCTTGTGTATCAACATATCGCAATTCTTCTACTGTTTCGTTCTTGACTTTTGTAAGATTTTAATTTTGTGAATGTAACTTTGGTCTATCGTGGATCAGAGAAAGGCTGGATGTATTAATCAATTCCGCACCATGGGTGAATTCCTGTTGCAAAGGAGGTTGTAATTCAGGCAGATTTTTAGCATGTGTATGGGCACTGATGGGTGAATCTTTCAAGTAAATTTGTAACAGTCAGATGGGTGAACGATGAGGAATTCGACCTTGGTCTAAGTGTTGGAGGGTTAAATCTCCTGCTAAGGCAATCTCATATTTAATTCCCAAAAGACAACTGGAAAAGGTATGGATTTGTTCAAATTGCATCTGCAGTATTAAGCTCTAGGCATCGCACAGATATTTACAATAAAAATAGTCATGTTGGTTAAAGGCAAAAGTAAATATTTTTAAATTAAGTTTTTAAGCGACAACAGGGGAGCTATAGCACATTGGTTCAGCAGCACCATGGTTCTTGTATTTTTTTATTCTTTTGTACAGCCAAAACGGATGAGAAGACTATTGCAACGACTTTGTCCGTCCATCGGTCGCCTTTTTAAACTTCAGAACTGTGCCACATAAAATTTTAACGGTTTTCACCATTAGATTTTGCGTCCGAAAATTATTTTAAAAAATCATGGCAAATTACAATATCGTTGGTTCCTTACAACTAAAGTGTGCGCGGCCTATCATGAGTTCATTGCTGAACGACAGACAATCGATTGTACGTTTTCGATTGTACGTTTTCGGTAGCAGAGTGCCTTCTTGATATCCAAAATGGTTAAAGCTTTCGATTATAGCCGCTCCCTCCAGGAAGACGTAGCCGCTCATAAAATACTTCCAGGACTCAAGATACGCCAACCACACAATAATAAGGTTTTTCGATTGAGCTGTTGCAAATTGAACAAATTGCCCGTATGTAGTACATCTTTGTTACATAATCTTGTCGACTGGATGTTCGTCACAATCGTGTATGTTTACTAGATACGATTGCTGTTGCACCCTTTTAAACATTGTTGTACACTCGAGCAGAGATTATGTAATATGTGTTCTTGAAAAAATAAAGTTTCTCGGGGCAAGGTATCACCAAAGTTTCAAGCAAGGCTTCCGACAAAGGTTTTCAACCCCGCTCTCTCTCTCTCTTTATTTTATTTCAGCAATGGCTCAGTATATGCTATTTTTAGGTTTACTATCGTACATCTAATGCCTTAAATGTAATATCATAACTTTTCGGCTATTTAATCTAGTATGTGGTCACTTTCACTACTGCTTACTCAAGCTATGGAACAATTATTCAGGTCTGTATTAGAGGTGTAAGTTAGCTTTGCGACTAACCTTTAATTGACAGATGTTCAGATACCTACAGCAAAGACAACACCGGTTTCGATTACTGACTTGCCTGTCGAAAACCAGTTATTGTTCAGTGCTGTGAAATACATAGAGGAGACATAGGGTTGAACTGTGCTATGGATTAATCTAATACCTAAGACAGCGTAACTTGTGACCCCTAGCTGAAAATCACTTACGAATCCCCGGTTCAGTGTGTTTCATCCACATGCTAGTTCGCGTTATTTTTGTTTCTAAAACCCGTTTAGAAACAATATGAAAAGCCCTTAGATTATAATCGGGTGGTTTAGATTAGTTGAACTACTATTTCCGTATTTACTTCAGATACAGGGAAAGTAGATTTTTTAATACTTTTTCTGTGAGAGAGAGTTTCGTCGTTAGCCATTACATTTCTTCAATAAAACGTGGAAAGCTAAAAGTAGATAAGCCTGGCCCTTAGGAAAGAATTTACTGTTAAACCAAAAAAGTCATTTTGTAACCTCAATCCGTAAAACTGCAGTAACGTTATTTTCCTTTAGCGATCAAAACCTGGTAAAATTAAAACGAAGCTGTACACAACATGAAAATCGGCCAGAAATCGTATCGTAGCCAAATTGCTTTAAGACATCCTACCCATGGTGAAGAAGAAACAGGATCAACACAATCAGCAATCATACCAGTTATGCAGCGTTTAGAATTTTTGAGCAATGAAAGTGATTTGGAAGTAGTGTTGATAGATTACTTATACGGAGAAAATAACATCGGTAAAAATTAAAACGAATCGTTATCTGTTAGTAACCATAAACGGCCACTGGTGTCGTTAGTGGCATTACCTCCAACATTGGTCCCTCGTAACAATGTAGGCTCCTTAAGCTTCAAATCTTTAAATTCGATGGCCATTTCTGACTGGGACCAGTTTTGTTCAGCAATAGATTCCAACGTATCAATAACTAAAACAAGTTCAATTATTTGCGCGGTTTCTTGGTGCAGGAACCAGATAGACCGAAAGTTTTAAAACCTAATAATAACCTTCAGAGCAAAACGTCCTTCGGTAATAAAATATCTCTATTGGCTTTGTTTGGAGACACGGTGGGCTGGGGCGATTTTCACGAGCAGTGAAAACAATTTTTTTGTAGTTTCTACCAGTTGGTACCAGTGTTAACAAAATCGCATATTGCTTAGAGATTGATTTATCACTACTAGCAATATTGATAAAATTTCAACCAAAGTCATGCTTATTGTTAAAAAAACAATGTGCCCCCAGTGTAGCAATAATTCGAAATTGTGAAGCACGAAAACAGTCGAATTCATTACATCAATGCAGTATGCTGTCAATTAGTGATTTTGCTGTTTAACATTGGTCAGAATGTAGTATATCCATGCGTAACTGTCATAAGGCTGAAAATAAAGTGAAATAGAGAAGTCTTTAACAGCAATTAAGCCTAGTTTCATAAATTTTGTTTTCCAACAATTCATCGACTTTGACAAAGATTGAGGATAAATTCCGAATGCCAAAAGACGAATACGGCACATTGCAAACACAAACCAATCACCAACACTTGCAGTGATGTATCTATCCAAGACATTACGTTAAACTGGATCTGATATTGGTTCGTAAGCAATCCACGTTCGTAAGGAAAGCCAAAGGGAATAACAGCACTGTTTTATAAACCCCACTCATGATTCTGGTATGAAGATAACGATGTTCATGGTCAATTATTAACTGGTAGTTCATACCCTATGAAGATATTGGGTATAGTTGCTTAACGATGATAATGAGCTGGCACAAGGACTTAACACTCAATTAGTAAGGGTTGACCTAGGACCTCTGTGTTAAACTCTCAACTTTGAGAGCTTATAACTAAGTCAACAGTAAAAATATTTAAACCAAATTTATAATCCAGCCTTGACTAGTCAAGGCCTGCCTGCTGTCCCAAAAATGTGAAATTCGGTCTAGCCAAACCCGAGATACAGATAGGGGCCAAAAAAATAACTTCTTGTTCTTGGTCTTGGTCTAGGGATGTACCTTTCATCTGTTCTCTGTACAGGTGAAAGTATTTGTCCTATAAAGCTAGTTCTTATCTCATTTTACAGGTATTGCTCCGTAGATGTGCCCTTTCCATAAGGCCTTTTCTAATTGGTCAAGTGGTTCAGGAGTTACGGAGCTCTAAACGACCAGATTAATTGTTTTACATTGTTTTAAACATTGTTATTACGCAACAATGCCAATTAGCAAACGCCAGCTGCAAGACGTAAACTGAAGATTAAAGGATTTGTTTCTATTGTTAACACTGGCGATAGCCAGGTTAGTAAGGGTAAGCCTACGGTCTCTGTGTGAAACTTTGGCAGTCAACTGCACTGTTTGACAGTTTAGCTGCAATTCTAAACGTAACACGAATTAATAAACAAAAACGGGATGTTAAATGTTTAAAGTAAGGGTCTAAAAGTCAAAACCTAGAAGGTACACGGACAAGCTTTCACAGTCAGGGTCTAGGTGTACAATTTTGTCAGTTGTACAATTTTGATAAGCTTTACAGCCTTACTACCCGGTGGCCAGCAATAAAAAATATTTCGACGAAAAACTGGAAATCCTCCTACAAAGACACATGTGATGATCCAGTGGTAGTACGTAGATGTTTCCTGCTTTGCTTTATGTTGAAAATTATTTTTTCGATTTAGTAACATCACAGCATATTCGCAGCAGAAAGCATTACTGCTTATCTTCTACCATAAATCGCCGAAATATAATTAAAAAAATTCTAAAGCATCAAAAGACAAAATGACAAACGTCACAAGAAAATTGTGTTTTAAAGTTCCTTAACAATATTCTAGGAACAAAGAAAACCTGCTTCAACCGTTCATACACACGTTCCATCCGTATAGACTAGAATTAAGCTAACCACCGGGTTGTAAGGGTCTAATGCTTATCAGCATCTCACTGACAAAATTTTACACCTAGACCCTGACTGTCAAAGCTTGTCCGTGTTCCTTCTAGGTTTTGACTTTTAGACCCTTACTCTAATCATTTAACGTTTCGTTTTTGTGTATTAATAGGCAAATGAACAAATTTGCTTTTGTTCAGTTTTCAAGAAGACGGGAGTCTCTTTATCCAAAACATTCACCATGCTTTTGTTACACAGAAATATGATAGCAAAACCTGTTTAATTGCACCAATAAGCAATGGTCAGACTTACTCTTGGCATGCAGGACTCAGCCAAAGTAGAACCGTTTTCAACCATGTTTCATGGAAAACGTAATTTGCTTATCGGCTGCTA
This sequence comes from Lithobius niger, assembly GCA_023313725.1. Lineage (NCBI taxonomy): Eukaryota > Metazoa > Arthropoda > Chilopoda > Lithobiomorpha > Lithobiidae > Lithobius > Lithobius niger. The sequence continues at coordinate 75,157 of JAHWFP010227189.1, forward strand.
ATGTTTAACATCCACTAAGCAAACAAACTGTTTTATCTGATTGAGTAATCTAATATTGAATTCGTAAGCGTTTTCTGTTTTACACACACAGCATAGCTCGTTAATGGAATTTGCTTCAGGCAAAAATAAGGTGGCGTAAAAATTATATGTGAAGTTAGGTCATATTGTAAATTATGTTAATTGTTAGGTTTTTAATAGGCATATGTAACACCTTCAGAATAGTTCTAGGACTTAGGTATTAAGAAGGCTTCAAGTCGTATTAAAGAAAAACCTTACTCCAAATTTACTCTGTTTATTGTTGATTTAACACCACATGAAAAGAGCTTTAAAAATACCATTTTCTGATGTAAATAAAATAAGGACTTTTGAAATGAAATTTGCTTAATTTCCTTTCAACATGGTAGTGCTGTGCGAGACGTTGATAGAACAGTCATAAATATGTGCCTCTAGTTTTTACTGATATTATAGTTAACTCAATGGTTCCTTGTATGTCTTTTACAGTTATGTGAGTTCTCCGTAACAACACTTCACTGCTTAATTCTGCTGTTTGAGTCAGTGGGCATGCCAAGTTGTAAGAATGATTGTCAGTGATCCACTGGTCTCTTGTTAAGACGTGCTGGTTCCATTTCAAACTGTGCCTGCATGAAACATGACCAACACTGTCGTGTTAGAGTGAAATTTTAGCAGGCAGAATTGGTGTTACTTTAAGTGCTGCAGTAATTGGATGATTCCTTGCTCCATTCTAATTTTAACTACGTAAACCGACCAGTCAGGCTGTATTCCTTGCTGAAATGTTAATAAAATTTACGTAATTTTTTTAACACACGTACAGGCCCTTCATTACAGGTATAAAAGTTGCAGCATCGTGGTTTACCCGTGGGATAAAGAGTAATGCTATCATTTCTATTGATTAAAAAGCACGGTAACAGATTATGTGCTTGCGAATTGGTTTCCCAACGGAGCAGGTGGGTCGTTGCTTTTCGGCTGCCAATTCTGCCTCTTTTGAGGGGAGAAATCGGTGGTGTTTTTCCGTTTTAAATGACTTTTTTTTATGCTTTTAATGTAGGATGACTTAGTGGCTTTTGCCATGCTTTAATTTTATTGTTAACCTGATGACGAAAATTGACAATTTTCGAAATGTGGTTTGTATTTTTATGTAGCACTGCTTGGTTTGTCTTCACATAATCATTTCTACTAAAATGTCTGCAGAGAAAACTGCCTGACTGCTCGGTTCTTGTATTTTAGATTTTGTTAACGTGCTCTTCCAATTATTCGTTCTGATGTTAAGAATGCTGTTAGTCGAAGTAATAAATAGACATAAATCGCAGGAAATAATAGCCAATAGTTATTAGCCTAAATTAGCCAATAGTGTATGATTTTCACTATTGGCTAATTTCCAATTTTCCTTAATGTTAGTCAAAGTAAACACGATCGTATTGCGTCTGCATTCCATAAGAAAGCATTGATAAATTTTACGAAATATTTATCGCAGCGAACTAGTAATACTAGAATCTAAGAATTTCTCATTGTTCTGTTATTTGGATAGTAAATTAACTATACAATGTAATGAGGTAAGTCCCGTTGAAGACAGAATTTTCTGCATCAGCTAGATTACTGTATTTTATTTTCACGTGCAGAGAATCTTAATTGCCATGGTATTATCAGCGATTACATCACCAGTTCTTGGAACTGGCAAACTAACAAGCAGGAAGAAAAGATTCTTTACCATAAACAAGACGTAACTGAAAAAAAATCTGAAAAATACACTCCTTAAAACCACACAAGTTTTTGTGACAATGAGAGGTGATTAGTGTAATTCCAATGCTGCAGTTCAATACAACTTCTTTTTCTCTATCTTCGTTGTTTTAGTGAATATTTATCTTAGTGTTTTGTGTATTATGGTTGGTTACATTTGAGGATAGACAACACGAGTTATAACTTTTTGTCGTAAACATTTTTTTTAGATAAATCAAGGACGTCTGATTACAAAATCAATCGTTAATATGAATCTAGCAGGTATTGTCAGTTTAGTGTGAAGTGGCCATAATCGAGCCATTTATGACTAACGTGGGCTATAATGGACATCTTCCGACTGTTCTGATTTAATTTATACCTTTCTTCTGCAAGAAACCAACTAAACCAACAAATACTAGAAAAACATTTATTTTAAATGAACTCTTACAAGTTGGACTGAAAGACAACTCTGGAAATTAAGCGACCAGTGAAAATCGGATTACAACTTCTAGTATAGCTGTGTGTGCGTTGGTAATCACATATAGTTTTGTGTCATGAAAAACGATAATAGAAAAACATTATCTGTTATAGGATGATTGTGTATTTTATTTGTTTATTTAAATACGTTATGACATTGATTATGTAGCATGCAAACGTAAATAACAGTGAAACAATAGCATAACTTACAACTTAGGCCTATAGATAAGCTAATTATTGACACTGACTACCTGTGTCCCATTGCCAACAGAAATACAGCTGTGGTTGTCACCATTTCGAAATTGTAATATTACAATAAGGTAAGTAAGTATGGTACTAATGATCTAGAAAATAAAACAGAACTTTGAATTAGTTCCTAATTAAAGTGAGTAAATAAATAAATAAAATTGAACTACGATTTATACCGTTGTAAAGGTTTTCCTATTTAATGTAAACAGTCCACAGACAGCATTTATTTCGATTGGACACTGGCCCAGTTTATCCATCAGTACAAGCACCTAAAAATAACGATTATTCTTTTTTAGTCAGTCAGTCAATTAATGCATATCTTAACAAGCTAACACACTTGTAACAGATGTCTGCACAGTTTCTTGAGTACGGACCTGAAATTCTTCACTATGAGTTAAGTTTTCTCGTCGTATTTCGTGAAGAGATTTCCAACCTAGAGCAGCCTGCATTCAAAAGATTGTTGAAATTAGTACAAAAAATCAGAAACCATTCCCTTAGATAAAAATGTCCAGTAACCACCTGCAACATCTTTTGAAAGTGAAATATACTCAGATTCGCTCAAGAGACGTCTGTGTGACTAAATCATTCATGTGTTATGTTCTTCAAGATACACTTTTCTGAAATTTTTTCTCTTTTAGTATTTATAACATTTTGTATTGTTTCTATTTGATTGTGCTAACTCTTTAATTTTAGATTAAATGGTTCACTTTTACTATCATTGATGGTTTTCTTGATGTTCTGTCACTGTAATTCGATGAATAAATACTTCGTTATAATATTTAATGACGACATTATCTCTGTCCTTACCTCTTACCTTTACAACTTGTTTATTTTAAAAATCCTACACTAGGGCATTTTTTTTAAATGCTGTATGTTATTCTTACGATTCAAAGCTTGCTTAAATGGTTAATCAACATTAAAAGCATGCTCCTGACATGTTATTTTTTTAATGAACTTTGTATCCCTAATACAAATTGAACATCAAATAACTGTGAAAGTGCAAGGAATTATATTGCCACACAAAAATGTAATGCACGTGTACGTAAGTTCTCAGATCTCCTAAGTAGTGATTTATGCTTCAGCTCCAGAATTTTTCCACTAAAGCACGTGAAGGGAATATTTACACAACGAGGATCACAACAGAGCCAACATTGTAAACAGCAACAGTGACTTTTGAAATATATGATGGGTCGAACCGGTTCAAGTGTCTACACTTTTTTTAATTCCAGTAGCTGACGTTGGTGTTTATTATTTCGTGTGAAGTAGACCGAACTCCACATGCATGCGACTGATAATGGAATTATAGTCATTTCAGAAAGTTACCCTACCTCAATTGACCTTACTAGTACTCCAATTGTGCAGAAAGACAATACCAATCAGGAGTTCGTTTGGTTTCATACTCGACCAAATAATAAACACTAAAGTCTATTCACAGTTGAATCCATGATTGCTCACATTTGTTTATACACAACTTTTAGGCTTATACATGAAGAATCTAGGTTCATAACAAAATATATAAATATGTGGGCTTAAAGACCAACCTTAAGCAATTCAGACAGTTATTCAATAACAATAAATTCGTTTACCTTGAGTACCATCAAGCTCTATCCGTTTACCGAAGTTTATTGATTTTGGAATCAACCCTCACATAAAATCATAGAATACATTTTGAAGTTTGAAAGAAATCTGACCACGTTTGTAAGAATTATCGTGAATTTATACGGATCGACAGACATACATCAGAAAAGATGAGAATCTCTGCCATTTATCCAGAAAGTCATCGTGTGACTAAGAAATGCTGCCAATTTTTTTTAAATTAATTTCTTTGAGCCATAAGTCAAATGAGCATATGCTGGTTTACATATAATGAACAGATTTCTTCTAATAGCAATGAAAACTTAGATCCTAACGAAGTAATTCCTATTTCATGTGTTTATTTTTATAAGGTAAGATGGGGATGTTTCTTTGGGATTTGTTTTTTTAATATAAAAATCATTGCGAAATATATCAGAATATTTGAACCTAATTCTTTAAATCACATTTATTCCAATTTCTGGCCTTCCTTTGGATAAATGGAGAGATACGTCTTTAGCATCAAATGAGGCCTAATTCTTTAGGGCTGAACTTGACCATTTCTTTGGAATCAAATGGTCTTTGGGACCAAATCCTAAAAAATCCAAAACTATTTTAACCCAGTATTTTAATCTAATCCTTTAAATCATATTCTTTCCCAATTTCTGTCCTTTGTTGCATCGTTTAAGCAGATAACAATAAAATGAGCAAATGAATGAATTTTTGGGGCTATTTGTTCCATGTACTTGTTGAAAGGAATTGTAAATTGTCATGATTTTTACCTTGTTTGTAATAACGTCAGCCACATTAACAATGCTAAAAATCCGTGTTGTCGCCATTATTAAGCTGAGCACGCCTGCAGTCGTACGTATTTCGGACAGATCTTCATACAATTTGGCAAATGTAAAAATGTATGCGTAAAGACAAAGTGTTAAAGTTTGTAGTGCCACAATCATCGTCACAAGTAGTGAAAACGTTCTGGTTATAGCATCTGCTAGTTGGTACACTTGTGTGTAACGAAATCGTATCTTAGTTAGGGATTGGCTTATCACTTCATTCGATGACGACAAAATTTCGTTCAGTTTAGTGTTAAGGCTGGTGAAGCATTGTGCACATAAATTAGCTACCAGAATAAAAAACATGAAGAATAAAAACTCTAACAAAAACCACGCACTACTACCGAATGCCATTATAAGATGATTTGTTTTCTTAGATGACGTCAGAATATAGCATACCCAGGCCACAACATTACCTAAACTTAGTACGAAGTGAGTAAGGGAAATCTTACAATAGAATTTTGTTTTAGAAATTTGATTAACTACTAAATCGTCGACTTTGGCAAAGTGTGAAAGTAAGTTCCAAAATAGCTTTTCTTTGAAAATGCAGAAAATGTAGGTGATTATTAGGAATCCCAGCCATGCTGCAAGACCTGCAACAATTATATCCCTGTCAAAAACATTACCAGTTGCGTAATCTGACACAGATTCATATGCAATCCGCATGTAATTGCCTCCTGACAAACCCCAAAGAAATAAAGCAGTAAATTTATAAACAGCATTCATGACTCTGTTTCTAAGGCAACGTTGTTTAGAATACATTACGGACTGAGAACTCATATCCCATGAAAATAGGCCAAATAATTTGCCGATAATGATAAGTGGCTGGCACACGGAATAGCCAAACGAACAAACATGACTATTTTGTTCTGTGTTTTCATCAAGCTGTGTCTCTTTTAGTGAAATACGTGCAGGGCAATGCATTTTCTGGCTCCGGAAGATAAACTAAAACAAAAAAATGCCGAACTGCACCAAGAAGCTACAGGTTCGCTTGCTTATCCTTTGTACTCTGATAAGGAGAAACAGATTATCAGCTCCCATAGCAGGTAGAAATTAATTTGCTTCTTGTTACTGATTGTCAATATTGAACTTCCACTCAGGCAGAGTTATTAAACATGAGAGACAATCTGGAACAAGATTACCTCACGCACGTGGCCCAATATTCTGGAGAAAAAAATTACATTAGGTTTACACGGAAGGTACTAGACGTTGATTCTAATTTGTGGTAAACAGTTAAAAAGATTATAAGGCCTTCCAGTCGCAGAAAATTCAATAACGTTAATAAGCCTGCTCTATAGGGCAGTGACACGACGTAATATTATTGTGTATAACTCTATGGTGGAGCCAGTAAATGGGTTAGCTGCAAGGAGCACTGGAGGGAGAAAGGAAGATCGTCTTATTGAAACCAATGCTATTAGACTGGATTTCTTAAGCCTATAACGCGCGATTTTTGTTGTTGGAGAAAACAACGTTCTTTTAAACCTAAGAAAGCCAGTCTCAAAGCACTGTCCTGTTTAGAAGTGCCGTTTTTCTGTTACATTTTAATCTAGTGCACCTTGTAGCTATTACCTCCAAATGGTGGCTCGTAGCCAATATGACGTCACTTGACGCTGCTCTATATGCACATTCGCACAGTTGTAGGGCTTGTCTCCACTGTCGCTCGTTACTGTGTTACATGAAAAATGGCAACACCTTCATATGACTGGGAATTACCAGAAGTGGGAAGTTTTCATTCTCAACTTAACTACGAAAAGAGTTTTTTCTCGGGTCAGTTAACAAAATACCTAGTTTTCATTTAAACTGTAAGCGACAGTAATGTAGATCCTTTCCTAGAATTTCCTATGAGCAGGTGGTGTTCAAACGCAATGGAAAAATAGCACTTAATTTGAAAGAGACAAATCTTTCAGCAGTAAAAAAAAAAAGCTGCAAAAATCCATTTTTTATCGTTCATGTTTATTTAATGGATAATAATCATCCATTTGATTATTAGTTAATAGTTATCCGTAGAGAATTCTTTCTTTTTCAAGTTAAGCTCTTTAGTGCCTGTGCGTGTGTGCACTTGTCATCACACACGTTTTAATTTATTCTTACTTTGTTTTACTTGCGTATTAATTTTAAATTTAATTTGCATAGTAATTAATCTTTAAATTGCTTTAGAAATTTATATGGTGTTTGTCTTCGCTCGTAGGCCCTCTTAGGGAGGCCCACTTGCCCCCCTGTGCACGAGGAGCAGAGGGACAGTGAATGCCTCAAGCACAGTGTAGAATTACCATGTAATGAGCAAGAACAGACTTCACTAACACTCGTACATTTTAATTGAAAGCGCGGGGATAGGCGATTGGTGACAGATTTTAAGCACGACGATACACAATCATGGACCCAACAAAGTACCACATACACTTCTTTTATTCGCTAACCCACACTTATGCTAGTCCTCTACTAATGTTCGCACGGTCCTAATGAAGAATCACATACGGAGACTAATAAGTCAAACACGATGGAAGTAATACTCAAACCCATCCTTTCAATTAGTCCCAATAGGAACACTATTTACTTTACAATACTAACCTGAACGGAGAAACCTCAACACACCAAGTTAGTTTTTCAGTTTATAAAATTTCTAATGGTTAGCTAGAACAGGAAGTTTCTGTTTAGAATTGTTCATGTACTTTTGCTGTAAAAGAATCTCTTTTAAAATCACAGGAGTTTTGGAATAATTTGGAATAGCAAAATGGATTGAATGATACAACGCTCACTGCCACAAACTACTTATGTAAGTATATAGCTGCTACACGACACTATTGTTCACTGACCTTGTTTTTTATATTATCAGCTGCAGAACAATGGTAAAAACTCTTGCTGCTGATAATCATACGCCGACTGTACGTACGGCAGATTTTCTTCCATATTCATGGTACGCAAACGTGAAGGTGTAAACATAATATCGCAGTCAAAGTGTTAATTGTTGGAATCGTTACTAAAGTCAACAGAAATTATTTCTTGAGGGCACCTGATGGCTAATAAAGCTACTGATAACGAAATGAGGTAATTGAAAGGCATTGACTTAACCAGACTTCGCATTGCTAACAACATTGCATATAGTTTCATGCTTAACAATAAATAATAGTGCGCACATCTTCAGTTAAAAAGATGAAGCAGTAAAATATAATGCATAATAAGTAGTTAACATTCCACACACAAAAAAATGCGTTAGCCAGCGTTAGGCCTAATCCCCACTTCTGTGCGAATCGTGATAGGACAGACAACCTCACCAGGGCTTAAAATATTATGCAGTCCTTAAATTAACCGTAAATATTAGGAAATAAATTAACAATAATTGCCCTAAAACTTAACTGTTATGGGTCTATTCTATTTCAAATCTAAGAAACAATATTTCCATTAAAAATGAAACACGTATTTACTTTGGTTGGTAATGTTTCATGGTAAGTCGGGCTGCTTTGTGATGGATTGATGGAGAAACAAAACCTTAGGAGACGGTATATTCTGGTTTCAAATGCAATTCGAGCGCAGTTTAATTATCGATAAATGTTCTCAACCACTTGTTACATTCCCAAGCTAATGAAAACATCTCACGCAAATGCTCGGTATTGTTTCTGCTTCTGAATATAACGCGAGAATGAAAACATTTATTAATAAAACTCTACACACTCTTGACATTACAACTTAAAAACAGTGCAACATACTTAATGCTACTTGGTTTTACCTTGCATACTCAGCGCTATACCTTTTGCACCATCACCTTTAATTCCTTTATTTATTTTCTTCCGCTAACAGTAGAATCGTTTACTAGCTCTATAATTAATTATTGTTAACGAACCGACGTTCACTTGGCAGATTAATGTTGCGAGATTTGGTGAACGAGACACCCCACACAAAATGAAGTCGAGTCTGGCACGTAACTTAACGATTGTTCCTGAATAAATTTGTAACTGTTGTAAATATTCGTATGTCATTGGTTTTGATATAACCGAACTTTATCTTCACATGATATTGGCTAACCAAACTGATCAAACCACGGCAAACCATTGCCAACAAATTGTCGATGTTGAAGCGTTATTCTGCGTTCTGGTCTGATCCGGTACAGAAGGAGTCTCAGTTACGAAACGAGAATATGGGGAATTTACCTGAATGTTAAACGCAGGCACATCCATATTGGGAGTTAAGATTGTTCTTTGTATTTAAGTACGTGGTTTGGAGTCGTTAAAACTTCAAATCCCTTTATCGTATTGAGCAGAAACCGGTTTGTAATAATGTTCCAAAGTTACAAAGCAGTACATATTAAAGACTGGTTTTTTGATAAAACAATCTAAACAACCAAATAAAGAAAGAAAACAACTGCCACGGATGGAATTAGACCCATTTCCTACGTACCAAGCACGGCACCCTGACCGTACAACTCGGCCGACCATAACTATAGGCTCCAGCCGAGCTTAGACATTATTCAACTTTTCACAGTGGGCCACAAACATACATACAAGGAGAAAAGGCATAATGCAAACAGTAAATAAACAATAAATCACAAGTTAATGGCAGACAGTATCCAAAATTCAAAATGAAGTTTTCTTAAAGAAATATCTTAAAGAAGGTTATTTTTTTAACAACTACAAGATGGTGACCTAGAACGATGGCAAAGAAAAAGCCAATAACTGCAATTTGTTACACATTTATATTCTTACAAATACGAATAAAGGACATGCAAGATTTTTTTCTGGGGGGGGGGGGGAATTCTAGCGAAATCTACTGTTCCCAGAACGACCAGTGCTACCTTCCTAAATAATATATTGTATAGAATAACGCCAATATATTACTATTACAGTCACATTAAAGATAAGTCTCACAACGTTTAGGGATAATTTGCGTTATCAAATGTAAAAATAAATTCAGCTTAGCCGCATCGTAAAAGAAACAATTTGAAACACTAAAAGCAATTATCATGCTGAAGTACAGGTACATGCGCATGCTGAATAAAGGGGAAGGGGCTAACAAGAACCCAATCCTTTCTGGCTGGAACAGGAAAGCAATAGGAAAAGGAAAAGAGGACCTGAATCCTGCAATCAGTGGCTCGATATGATCAGTAGCTGTTAATAACTGTCTTATTTACAGGTGGAAGGGGGGGTGGAGGGGAATTAACGTCTTGTAGCGGGAGATTCCAAGTTGTTTCATGATCAGAACTTATTCCAAAATGTTCCTATTATCGGGAAAAAATGGTTGTGAACAGGAAGTTGATGAGACTGAATGCCTAAAATTCTGACACTGTTGTTTCTAGATAAAAAGAATAGGGGACGAGATGAGGTTCGGAATGTGCCCTGTTTCCATCCGGTTTGGAGAGGTTTCGTTTGTGGAGAGTTTTAATTTAAAATTAAACTTGTGGACTAAAATTCCTTCACGAAGTATTTGGTGGATCTGGCTTACATAAGTGGGTGTGTAAGATAGGTGTGAACAAGGGATCCTGTAAACAACGTTTTTACTGAAGAGCATTTTTTTTTCTTTTTTTATCGACTATATTTTCTCGTGCTGTAAGTGTTTAACGTGCAGGTGTTTGCATAACAAAGTTCTTGGTATAATTGCTTCCAGTCCATTGTATTTCATGAACTTATGTTGGTCCTGTGGTGTTGTTGGAATCAACTTGATTCTTTCCAATACTCCGAAATTGTACAAGAACAATGAGATAGGTAATTATCGTACTGATAATCTAAAAAACGGGAAAAAATCGACAATCATTACAGAGGGAAACAGAATAAATTACAGTAAGTAACACAAAATAATTAGTTGCCCACCGTCGTAAAGGTGTTCCTGGTCATCGCAAATAAACCGCCAACAGCAGTTAGTTCAAATGGACACTGATTTAACTTGTCAGTTAGCATTAGTATCTGAAAGTAAATTTAAATGTAGTCAGAGGTGCATATGTTTATTATATGGACATCAAGCTGATTGGAACTGTGTATTACTTGGAATTCTTCGCTGCGAGAAAGGTTTTCTCTTTCAACTTCATGCAACACTTTCGAACCAAGACTTGCCTGTATGCAAAATTACAAAAAAAAATGATGAGAAGTAATAGTTGTGTTTTAAACAGTGAAACGTTCCGAATCAGTATAAATCACAAATTCAGCAAAAGAAAATTTACCACATTCCTATTGCATTTGAATGATATCTAGACAGACTCGGTCAAGAAAAAACCTAGATCGTGTGAATTGACCTTATCGTTGAACAGGAGACTTTAAAAACAAAAAAATTTTAAGTTTAGGATCTATTTACCAAAGTTCTTAACAATGAAAACAGCAATTCTTCTACACCAGACGGGAATAAAGATTCAACGTTTGGATGGTGAAATTTAAAGTTTATTCTGGGCCATGTGGTAAAAATCGTTAGAAATGGTAGTGTTGGTTCAAGACTGTTTGTAGAAACGGCTTTAGTGGGGAAGTGTACTATGCTGCTGGTACTCACTCAGCTCCCAAGTAAGCCAATTCCAAATGACACTAATTCTTTTCGAACACTTTGTGAATTGGTCTGAAGTGTGGTAAAGTGGGTGACATTTTCGAATTCAGAACTATATTTAATAAGAAAACGACACCAATGTTACGAATGTAGCTAGGTTTTCAATTTTAGCTAAATTAGAGCGGCCATTTGTAAAGATGGCCGCCATTTCTGGTCCTAAGGGTAGAATTTCGTGACACCACTTCTGAAAACAATCTAGGGGTTTTAACGAAACCCTGTGCCAAGGGAAACCTTTTAACTATCAAATGCCGTATATTTCATTTTTGTCATGCACCCTGGCCATTAATATTAAAAGATGATGATCAAAACACTTTAATTGTTGTTTCCTTAATCAGAAACGCCGTTTCGTGCTTTGCACTACTATTGTGAATGGAACTTGTTATTTGGAGAGTTTTCTGAACAATCAACTAATACATTTGTTGCACTGGGCCTATTACTTCAATTACAAAGTCATCTTCCATTTACCTGTTTCGTTATGTTGTCAGCTGCAGAAAATATAGCAAATATTCGTGATGTTGCAAGTAGTAAGCAAAGTATTCCTGATATCTTTTGTGACATGGAGAAACTGCCATATTCAGAAAATGTGAATACGTAGCCATAAAAACACAGCGTCAAGGTGAGGGTTGCTACTGTGACAGACATCAGAAACGAAAACGAAGTTTTGATAGTTTCAGCGAGTTGGTATAGTTGCCTGTAGCGAGATCGAATGATCTTGAGTGGCTGGTTTATCGGAGCTTGCAAATTCCCTAAAACTATTTCCAGCTGCGAACTTAGAATTGAAAAGCACTCTGCACACAGCTCAGCAGTTATGTTGTACAACATGAAACAGAAAAACTCTAAGCAATAAGCTACAACTACATACAATCCGAAAACTGAATGAGCAATATCAAATTGCTTGTCAAAGACCATATTAGCGCAAATCCAAGAAACAACCACTGCTATACTTAGAAGAAAATGGAGCATAACTATGTTAAGAAAGAACTTTGTTTTAGAAAATCGTTTAGCCAATAAATCGTCAAATTTGCCAAGAAGCAAAAGCATATTCCAAAATCTAATTTCTCCCAAGTTGCAAAAGATGTAGGTTAGACTTGTGTAAAGGACCCAAACAATACAGTTTGCCTGTAATATGTAACGGTCAAAGCTGTTGTATTTTATCGCTGCATCGGTTACTTGTTTCACAGCCGGACCATATGCAGCAAGCCCTGCACCGAAACACACCAGTAACAGAATTTTATAAATTGTACATACAATTCTTGTGCTAAGCGTGCGCTGTTGAGTGGTTACCGTCTTCCTATTCATGTCCCATGAAAGTAATCCAAGTAACTGGCCAACAACAATGACTGGCCTACACAGATTGAAAGAAGAGAAGCAAGCAGCATTTTCATGCCATCTATTTTCACAACATTTTGTGACTTTGTCCACAACACGTGCTGAACGCAGCATGTTTTCCTGACAGGGAACAGATCAAAATTTGTGTGAGCTCCGTGTTAAATCTTTGCGAAAATAAAATGACTTTTGCACAAAATGATGGTAGACCAACAATTGTGTTTATGGATCTCAACTTCGAAGTAATAATGAATAAAAACATTTATCTCATCGACATGACTTAACAAATTCATGTTTATGTACAAACACAAACCCATTAGTGATTGTTTGCTCGAGAGATGATGGATTAAATGAAGGTGCAATCTCACTAATAGCTTTTAGAATAATAATCATTCGAAAAGTGAGTGTCCTTTTATTTTAATGTTTACAGAGGTTAACGTCTCACCAGCCTATTACAACACCATATTTGATTGTTTCGCAATTCCTCACAATCAAAAGAACACATCTACACGAAAACATAGGACAAACATGTAAAATATAGAATATTCTTGTATTCCCACCAGACATAATCACCTTTTTTAAACTTCTCTAAACTTTGTTCTTGTTCTCCGACGATATTCCAAATAAGGTTTTGAAATAAAAGGCCGATGTGATGATACCCTTTAACACCTCCCACACCCAACGTACTCCTAAACAAAAAGTCAAAATAACTAGGAACACAGACGGTGAGCTAGTATCCCGAGTTAGTATTCCTGGAACCCAAGTGAAGCGAGCAAAGCATAACCGAGTTGTCAGAGGCACGGCCTACGAGCCTAGGGGATACGAGATTGATTCGCGTTATCGACCTATGTGCATAAGGGATTTTTAAAACGACACCCCTGGGTATACGTCTGGAGTGGATGGGGTTAATTAATTCTTATTAAAAAGTTAAATTAATTTATAACATTTGTACAGTAAACAAGACGGAAAGCCAAATCGGATTGCATCATCTCTCCTCATTAAAAAGATGCAGTTTATGCTTGGTTGGTTGGGGATGATCATCTTCTCCTCTGAAAGTAGAAGGCTACAAATATGGGAAGTTTGTCAAAAGAAAGCAAATTAACGCGTTCGTTGTGTAGGCGTATTTTCAAAGTCCGAGCTGGGTCCTAAATGACCGAAATTAACGAAAAATGACCATTTGCAACAATCGGCAACAATCACCCAACATTGCATCAACAATACATGACGTTATGATTGTTGCCACATTTTTTTTTCTGGAACGTCCATCAACAATAGTCTGGCGTCAATGGACCAACGAGGAGCGGGTCACTAAATTGTTGTTCTCAGTAACAATCAGTAAAGACGCGTAGCTTTTCGCAGTACTATTTTATTATCCGTTTTAAAATTGGAGTCATTCACCGATTCTATAATTACGGACAAATCTAGGACAAGAGAATAATCGTTTAGCAGCAACACAAAGACAGAAAAAGATTAAATGCTAAATACTAAATTACGTATAGAAAATATATTGACACCAGAAAGGGTGCCAGGAATACTTTTACGTGTGCGTTTGTATAATTTTAAACAACAATATTCGAGCATTAGTTTTTAAGGCCATCAGCCAGTTCCCTCCATATTTGTGCTAAAACACGAGCAGCTTTGGATAAGAGTTAGTGTCTTGTGTAGGCCTAATTTGCATTCAAGCTGTGGCGTTTTCACATTATTTCTGCAGCTGTTTTCGCCAAGTGATGTGTGGTTCTTGGTGGTTACATTGAGTTGGTCATGTACCTGAAGAAATGTTAGCGATGATTGAGTGAGCGAAGCGAACGTAAATCATCGTTTGTAATCAGAAACAGTAGTAAGCTAAATATTTATACTGTAGTGCAAATGAACGACTTTCTATGTTGGATAAAAGATCATTGGAACCGTTTCACTTGATTTCTGCAGCTGTTTCACCAAGTGAGGGGTCATCAGAAAGTGAAGTGATAAGGAACCGATCGAAAAATCTTCACTGAGCAGGACGTAAAGAAAAAAAATCTTAAAAAAGTGAAACAAAAAAGCCCATGTAAAGTGTAGTACTAACACAAATTGCATGTGATGTAAGGTTCTCGGTGTTACAATGATTCAGTCACGTTTCTGAGGAAATGTGTGCACTGATTGAGTGAGTGAAGCGAACGAAAATCAGCATTTGTCATCAGAGACAGCACTTTTTCTTAAACACTCTTAGTAAGTTGTAGGCTAAATATTTATCCTGTAGGATCACTTCCTTGAACATATGTTTGATAATTTTTTGCTGGGAGTGTCTGTCAGCACCATATGAGTTTCAACAAGAAATCTCCTCGAGCGCAGCGAGATGCGGCGGAATGACCGAGCGAAGCGAGCGACTCCGCTAGTCTTAATCATTAAAAACTTACGGTCGGTATATATATATATATATAAATATATATATATATGTAGATATATATGTATCTCTTCTCCTCTTGAAGAAGGAAAACTAAAAATATGAGAAAGGTGTCAAAAGACAGGAAATTAATCCGGATTTCGCAGAGGCGTATTTTCGTAGTTCTAGGTAAAAATTTTCCCCTCGAAAAAAGCGAAAATCCCCTTTGGACCATTGTTGAAATGAATTTTTCGAAGTTGATGGTTAGTTTCGGAATCCTGCTATGCGGATGGTCCACAATTGTTGC
This sequence comes from Lithobius niger, assembly GCA_023313725.1. Lineage (NCBI taxonomy): Eukaryota > Metazoa > Arthropoda > Chilopoda > Lithobiomorpha > Lithobiidae > Lithobius > Lithobius niger. The sequence continues at coordinate 90,533 of JAHWFP010227189.1, forward strand.
GCCGCGTAGGAGGCGCGTGGTCCAGTAGTGTTATCAGTACGATTACGGCTGGCAATGCTAACAGCCGTCATTCAAGAATGAGGCACGTGCAGCTCGCTGATGGGACGATTGTTGGTGTTGTATTTTGGATATTTCAAATACAAACTACCTATTTAGCCTTAAATTTAAGTGAAATTACGTAAAGCTACGAAAAGGTTAATGCTAAATTAGGCCTATTTAAACAAAATGTATTGATAACAGAAAAGGGTGCCAGAAATATTTCATTTGTGAAACATCGACATTCGATCAATAGTGTGCTTTTAGCTGGTGTCTCTACTCAGCAATAGTCCAGCCTAATTGTGATAAACACGAATAGTTTCTAGGTAAGATTTCGCCTTGCACGAAATCTTTTATATTAGTCAAAAATTATAGGCGACGTGTTGTTGCTGTTTCAAAGCATCAAACGTAGCGGGGAAGGAGATGGCTTTTTAGTAAAAATTCTTAAAATTTGTGAAACAAGGAAACCATGTAAAGTCAGCAAAATTCATTTGAATAAAAAAACAATCTATACCAAAAGCGGCACAAAAGAGTATGCGTGATAAAATTACCAAGCATATTTGTTAAAGAATGCAGCAACTAGCGTGCTACAGCGTTGAAACATCCTTGCGGCGGGAATGAATAAGGTATCTTCAAGTTAAGGCCGACTGGTGAAGAAATCGCGTGTCTCGCCTCCTGGCTCATTGTCAGTTTACGTGCATGCCAGAAAGGGGATCGCTTCTACAAGTTAAGGCTGACTGGTACAATTGCATGCCTCACCTCCTGGCTCAATAACAGTTCAATCGCGTGCTGGAAAGGGAATGGCTTCTTCAAGCCAAGGCCGACTGGGCTACAAATCGCGTGTTACATCTCCTGGCTCAAGGCCAGTTCATGCATGTGCCAGAAAGAAAATACCTTTATCGAGGTTTTGGTAAAATAAGATTCGGTGATGTTGAATTAAGTGGCCTGGAGCCGGGAAACGAAACCCACATCCTCTCCCCCAGACGATCTCGTGACAAGGGATTGCATACAAAGATAAGTTACAACTTGGACACTCTTTATACGCTTCATTCAGTATATAAGACATTTTTTAATCTGCTCCATTCAGTACACAATGGGAATCAGGTTGGATGAGGAAAGTACATGATTCTTGCGCCACGTAGCACGCTTAGTCCTGTACTGTAGTCAGAGGTATTATGGCTGACAATCTGAACAAGAGGCGCATGTAGCTATTAGGTGGCCAGACTGTTGGAGTGATTTATGGTTCCCATATCGTTTGTTTATAAACTGAGCCTTAAGACAAACGCGTACTACATACTGATCATTTTCTTGATTGTTTTAGATGTGGAATGTCTGTCAGCAGCATAAGAGTTGTAGCATGAAAGCTCCTCGAGTGTATTTTTCAAGCCAAGGCCGGCTGGGCTAGAAATCGCGTGTCTCGCCTTCTGGTTCATTGGCAGTTTAGGCGCACGGCAGAATGGGGCTGGTTTTCTAAAAGGCGAAGCCGTTTTTTGTTTAGTTAATTTGTTTATGAACTGAAGCCTAAAAAAACCGCTTACTACATTCTGATCATTTGCTTGATCGTTTTAGATGTGGAATGTCTGTCAGCAGCATAAGAGTTGCAGTGTGAAAGCGAGCGACTGCACTAGTCTCTATTAATTTATTACATGTGCAACGACATTACCAGCAATTTGAACACATCTTTTTTAACGCAAGCATTCATGCAGTTCTTTCTCCTGGTCGAATAACGCAAGATGCGTAGACATCAATGCAAGGAACTACAACAGAAGCAAGATCCAAGCGAAAGCAAACCATTGAAGCTTGGCAATATCTTTAAAATTCGTTCTTCAGCAATATACTTTTTTACAACAATGAAGATGGTAAAAAAATATTAGAAACAGGTTCGGGCGACAAAAAAAATCAAAAACAACTGTGAAGTGCATACTACTACTGCTGGCAGTGAACAGAAACAACGAAGTTTAAAATGATGATTCTTCAACTACAAAAAAAAAAATTCCTGAAACAGATTCATGGTATAAGCCTAAATAAGCTAAATACACCAAAATGATTGCTTCCTGTTTGCAAGAAATAGCAAAATTATATAACAATGGTTCTTGGCTAAAACCAGAATAAGGTAAAACGAAAATGTCATGCAATAGTTTAGAAGGCCATTTTTTTGTAAGCAATGAAATATACACAAAACACTGTAAATAAAGGTGAATCGGAAATACGTCATCAACTAAACTCACCACTAAAAATTATGTAGAATAGTGAGCCATCTGTAGGTACTGACATTTCATTCGAGTGATGTACCCCAAATTCAAGTTGATCACCAAATCACTGCTATACCGCTTTTACCAACATGACCAACTGCACACTGGACCAGTGGCAGCAGCAACATAAACGAGTGCCAGTAGAATTCCATGGAATGTCCATAATAATAGTAACCCATGTGTTATCTCTCGTTCTAGGTCGTGATCCCATGCGGCCAAACATGGAAGGTGGTCTGTTCTGGTTCTGGTGCGCCTTCTGTGTATCCAGCTGCATGGCATATTAGAATAGCAAGTGCATCATCCTGGTTGCTTGATTCTGACATCTGTTATCTGATTCGCTGTTCATTAGTGAACCTTGTTTAAACCCTGCCAATCAGTGCTTGTATGCAAATAACCACATGTAATATAAGCTTTGTTTCTTGCCATAATAAACTGCCTAACTGTATCGTCTATCGTCTATCATCGAACTGCAACAACAATTACAAAGTTAACAAATTTATTATCAAGCTATGTAGTTGTCCTGTTTCCATCGCGATCGCAGTTATTGTTGTTATCACCTCGAAACTGCAGAATGACAATCAGGTAAGTAATTATAGTACTAATAATCTGGAATATAAAACACAATTACGTTTTAGTTTGTGACTAACCTCTACAAGTTGAAAAAAAATAGAAAACAGAGCCCTACCGTTGTTAACGATTTTCTATTTATTGAAAACAATCCACAGACAGCATTTATTTCAATTGGACACTGACCCAACTTGTCCATCAGTATTAGCACCTAAAAATATTGACCAATGAACGTTAGTTACTATAATACTTTACTTTAATACGTTACTTTAATAAATTTAAATAAAAATAAGGAAAAATAAGATGTTTATTTCAGTAGACTAAGTACCTGAAATGATTCACTGTAAGATAATTTTTCTCGTTGAATTTCATGAAGGGTCTTCCAACCAAGAACAGCCTGCCATACATAATTGTTATTTGTATTAATAAATAAATACAGGGAAGAAATAAAGTCAAATATTAAAAAAAAAATGAACCGTTAATAATGGAATAAAACAAATCAAATTTAGACATGTGGTCTTGGCCAAATTCATCTCTGATAAACCAGCACGAACATTTTATGTTCACCGTCTTATTAACAAACAAAAAGCGGTGAAATTGACTGTTAAAACAATTAAATGATATTAAATTAGCACTTTAAAAAATTTAAAGGCGAAAAGGAAAATCTATCGTATTAATGGTATCGTTTGTTGAGAATATTTGTACACATCATCTGTTGTGTAACAAGGCGTCGTTTTTAAATGCTTATCTGGCCAACGCCACCTGCAAAACAGATCATTGCAGTTTTACTTTCCAAAATGACCAACAGTTAGCATCGCTACTGGTTTTGTACACTGTGCCATCTGTTGACGGACAATGTCTAAAATTATCGCCAGTTTTCGAATTCACCGCTTCGTGTCAACAGACGGCACCACTTACCAAATTGTCTTTATCCTTGTAGTTTACTTGGCATCTGTGACCTTTTTGGTTAAGGCTTTAATCTAAATAGTTTGATTTCATTGGCACCTCCATTAAAGGAAAATGTAAAGTAAGAAAAATTGTGCTTCAAAGTAGTTTTCACATTTATAGAAAAACGGATAAAGACGCAACAATTTTATGAGACGTTCGTTTTGTCCAACGAGGAATGGATTTTTCCAAAAATCATAAAAGCAACAAACGTGACAAATATTTTAAAGAGTCGTCAAGGTTGCGATGTCAGTTTACTTTATTTAAGGCTCTATGGGAAAAAAAAGCATTGATGGACAAATGTAAAATTTAATTCCGTAATGTTTGTATTCATTTTCTATTCACACTGCCTTTAATTCATGAATTAATGATAGATCGTTCCTACTATAATCACTGAGGCATTCTGGATGGGGCGTAACGAGTGAATTTATTTCCACAATTCGTACTGGGTAATTACCAGTGCATTCTAGAACTGTCCTCATTTTTGCAATAATAAAATAAAAACTTTCAGTAATAAATTCAGGATCGTACTGCCCTGGTAACGAATCCTTGTTCCCAATAACTTTCTAATTTACTTCCATGGAGTGTGAGAAATATCTAGGAAATATTTGTGCTTCTAAATTTTATTTTGTTGGTTATCTGCCTGGGAAATGGATGACCACATCCTGTCTAATTCAACCTAAACCCTTGTACATAAGTTCTCATAAATAAAAAAGAATAAATATTGTAACGCATAATTTATTTACCTTGTTTTTAATATCATCAGCTGAAGAAGCAATAGCAAAAATTCTAGTTGTTGCCATTATGACAGTGAGAATGCCTGGGATCTTATTCGCAAAGGACTCTTCACCGTAATTTGTAAATGCAAATATGTAAACATTGAAACAAAGTGTTAAGGTTTGAAGTGTGAGAATCATAGTTACGAGTAGTGAAAACGTGCTTTTTATTGCATCAACCAGTTGGTACAACTGTGTGTAACGAAAGCGGTATTTTGAAGAGATTGATTTATCACACCTAGTGATGATGATAAAATTTCATCCAATTTTAAGCTCAGTGTTGAAAAACATTGTGCACACAGCTTAGCAATAAAAATGAAAATCGTGAAGCACAAAAACTCTGCTATATTCGCCGCAGCAATGCAGTATGCTATCAACTCGTGGTTTGGCTGTTTAGCATTGGTGGTGTATATCCATGCCGTGGATATATGAATGTGGTATATCCATGCCGTAACTGTCATCAGGCTTAAAATAAAATGAAACAGAGAAGTCTTTAAGATAAATTTAGTTTTAGAAATTCGGTTTCCCAATAAGTCGTCGACTTTGACAAAGATTGAAAACAAGTTCCAAAATCGCATTTCTTCAAAATGCCAAAGAATGTGTGCTGCAATTGCAAACACAAACCATGCACCAACACTTGCAGCGATTATGTCCCTATCCAAGACATTACCTTGCACGGAATCTGATACAGCCTCGTAAGCAATCCGCACGTAATTGCTCATAAGGAAACCCAATGGGAATAACACCACTGTTTTGTAAACCTCACTCATGATTCTCTTACTAAGACGACGTTGTTTAGGGTTCATTATTGACTGACAGTTCATATCCCATGAAAATATTCCAAATAGTTGCCCAACGATGATGATGGGCCGGCACAAGGAATAGCCAAGTGAACAAGTAACAAGGTTCTGCTCAGTTTTTGAGAAAACTCGAGTATTTTTATCCAAAATATTTACCATGTCTATGTTATGCTGTGAAAATGAAAGAAAAACCTTTTGATTTGCATCAGTAAGCGCCTATCAGACTTATTCCAGACATCTACTACGCAGCACTAGCAATACGTTTTCAACCTTGTTTCCAGGAAAAAAGTAATTTCCTTATCGACTGTCAATGTTTAACGTCCCTCTAATCGAACAAACTGTTTTATCTTAATGGACAATCTTTCCTTGCATTTGCAAGCCTTTTCCGTTTTCCACGCCCAGAATATCTCGTTAATGGATTAACATCACCCAAACATAAAAGGCATAATTTGCTAAGTGTGAAATTACGTCATATCGTAAACTACTTTAACGGATTAGGTTTTAGTTTGGCAAACATACCTTTTGAGAATGGAGTTAGGTCTTAAATATCAAGAAGGCTCAAAGTTGTATTTAAAGAAAAAATCATTACGCATTTACTGCCTTTACTGTTGATTTAATACATTATTACTAACAAAAATGTCAAGTGTGCCGTAAAAAAAGGGGGTTATATGATTGAAGTTTCGCTTTACTTGTTAAAATGTACACGGATAAAATTTGGATGATTTTTAATTGAAATAATCAAATGTACAATTGAGAAAATTGCATCTGTTTGAGTGCTGTTGTGCTTTACGTGTGAAATATATGATAGATAAAGCATAGCAGCACTTAAACAGATGCAATTTTCTCAATTATACATTTGATTATTTCTATAAAAAATCATCCAAATTGTACCCGTGTACATTTTAACAAGTAAAGCGAAACTTCAATCATATAACCCCCTTTTTTGCGGCACACTTGACGTTTTTGTTAGTAATCCGTGTACCTTTTGTACGGCTATGGCGTCATGCTATAAAGGTTTATGTATGCATTGTTTATGCGTGCATTTTTGCTGTCCACTTTGAAACAATTCAACTCAGCTCTGAAAGCCTGCATTTACGAAATAAATACGCCATCCTATCGTTTCTAGGAAGGCCTCGAAATTAACAACGTAGCTTAGTTTGGTTTAAATCTATATGTTTAGATAAAACACGGATTTTTTCAAAAGGTTTAACGAGCGTTAACCACTCCTGGATTCTTCACTCACGGATTCTTTAATTTTGCCCTTCAACAATGAACTTTTTTAGCAAAGACATAACACGTGCACGAAGAATGGATCTGGAGTTTGCTGAGTGGCATTTTTCCCAAATTATAATGGCTAAAACAATGTAAAACAATCAAAATGATCGTTCAGGGACCCGTAACTCCGGAATGGATGGACCAATCGAAAAAGTGGTCCCTGTAATGTTGAAGCCCAGGGAAATTTCTGGCTAAGATCATGTTTCAGATTTTAGGTAGGTTCAGTAGTTTTTTCTGAAACCGTGTCACACAAGAAGAAGTACAACAACAACAACGAATGAACAGTTTTAGAATTTCCGTGTTGCTCCCTACTTTTACTCTCGACGGAATTGCATAAAAGTTGGTGTAAAGTTAGGAAAAGTAGCTATCTACTATCTCTGGCCAAGTTTGGTCAAAATATATTGAATAGAAACGGAGAAATTCATAGTTTTAGTTTTGCAGGAGAGAGGACTTTTCATATGATGAAAAGAGCAACAACATTAAACATTATTGAATGTACCAGTTTCTAATGTAAATAAATTAAGGAATTTCAAATTTTATTCTCACTTAACTTCCTTTAAATCTGGTGGTCCTATGAAGGGTGGTGCTCCCCCTCACGATAGTCTTAAACGGCTGCCTCTAGTCTGTAGTGGTACTGTAGTTGATTCAAAAGCTCCTCCTTGTGCGTTTTGGATTTTTGTTGTGATGACGTGCTGGTTCCCCCTCAACATTCGCCTGCATGAAAAATGGTGACCACTGTCGTGAAAGGAAAAAAATTTGGCTTGCAGTACTAAATATTATTTAGGCAGTTGGAAGTAATTGGATGATACATCTGCTTAACGTTAAATACAGAAACCGAGCCACAAGAGGTTTTACCTTGCAGACATTTTCATAAAATGTTCCGAAATTTGGGAAAATCCATATAGACGCTATTAATCACACGTATAAAATACGCACTCTCATGGTTTAACCGTATGACAAAGAGTGATGCATCATTTTAATGTTGGTCTGGATGTGGATTTCCCACGGGATTGCATATTTTACACATGCCATCAACAGTTTATACTATATAGCTGCTCGCAACGTTAGTATTTTACAAGTTGCTGTATATACTTTTTTTAGACTTTAAAGTTACAGATTCTCAATGGTGGTTAAATAAAGAGTGAGCCTAGTGAACTGATTGCTCACAAACAAGACTCATAATGAGAGTGGTATATAAGACCGAAGACCGGCTATCGAAGACCATTTCCTGACAGCAAACCTGTGCGTTATAAGCTGCAAGAACTCTTTGGAAACGATGTGCCTCGAAGGTAAGTTGATGCATAATTTTATTTCACTGAACTCATGGCATCATTTTGAACGTATTGGCTTTTAGGGTCCTGATACGTGTATTTAAGCGAATGAGAAAATTATTTGCACTTTTTAATTGGTTGGGAGTGTATATCAATGCGATACTCATACAGGGACGTGTAATGGCTTCAATTAAAAAAGCCGTAGTTTTTTTTTCATGTCGGAAGAAAGGACTTTCGTAAGGAAATGTATATAAAATAGACATTAAGTTAGAAGTTTGGCCTAGTTTCTATTATAGCCGAAACAATGTCCCCTGCTTCCTCTCAGTGTTTGTTTATGCCCCTGAGTAAATGACATAGTTTGAAGCGAACGAAAGTGACCTTCCCATAATTGCTAAACTGCTTTTTCGCTAGCTTCTCTAAAAATCGACTGTTTCTAGTTAAGACTAAATAATATCTTTTAAAATGCGAGATTGCAGTGATTTGTACACTCAATTATTTTACACTATTTGTGCTTTTAATATTGGTTAAGTGAATGTGAAAATAACACATTTTAACATAAACACTGACATATAGGAAAAATACAATAAATGTGCTGCTTTGTAGAAAGAGTCTCTGCAATGATCTTTCAGGCGAATGCAATCGGGTTTCGTAATCATAGTTCTTTTCCAGCTGTACTGAATATATTCGTTCACTGAGAGTTTGTATTAATGCTTGTTTTGTAAAAATCAGATTTCTTTTATTACTGTATTCTGAAGAATTACTGTAGTGTTTATTGGTCGAAGGGTGTTTCACTTACACTTTGGACTGGAATGGGTTGTGCGTTCAGCTGGGTGAGTGTTATTTATGTTTTATTAGAGTTCAGCATTGGGAGAAGAGTGATACGTTGGTTTCTTGACCGGTGATTGGCTCAGTATCGACTGGACTATAGTCAGAGTTAAGTTGTGTATACAGTCGCTGCATTTGCTCACAACATCACAATACTTTTGTTATATTGAGAAGTTCCCAACTGGCAATAGGTTTCCAACCTGGTTTCGTGAAAAAAGTAATTTCCTTATCGGCTGTCGATGTTTAACATTCACTATAAGCAAACAAACAGTTTTATCTCACTGAGTAATGTCACATTAAATTCATGAGCTTTTTCTATTTTACACACAGAGCATAATATTTCATTAATAGATTGCTCGTCACGCAAAAATAAAATGGTGTAAAGGTAATGTGTGAAATTACGTGATATTGTGAACTACGTTAACGGATTAAGTTTTAGTTAGGCATATGTTACATTCCAGGAATAGGGCTAGGCCTCCCTTGTTACGAATGTTTCAAACTTTATTTAAAGAAAAAACTCATTCCGTATTTACTGAGTTTATTGATGATTTAACACTGCAGAAATAGATCAACTGCACTAAAATGGCGTCATCAGTAGGCTACCATTCACTGATATAAATAAAATAAGGGCTTTCAAATTTTAATTTGGCTTAATTTCCTGTAGATCTTGTGGTACTGTGAGAGACACTACTGACCCTCGTAAATAAATGCCGCTATCCTTTGCTGATATTGTAGTTGACTCAAGAGTACCTTTACGTCGTTTTCAGTTTGTGTTAGTTCCCCGAGACAGCAACATTTCACTTCTTAAGTCTGATGTTTGAGTCTGTGAACGTGCCTAATTTTTATAATGACCGTCAGCAAGCCACTGGTCTCTAGTTAAGATGTACTGGTTCAGTTTCAAACTGTGCCTGCATGGAACATGATCAAAACTGTCGTGTTAGGGTGAAATTTTAGCAGGCAGAATTGATATTAATTTAGATTTAGCAGTAATTCGATGATTCTTTGCTTCTTTTTAGTGTTAAATACTTGAACTGAGTAGTTAGTCAGTATTCCTGGCTAAAATTTTAATTACATAAAAACAGAAAGTTAACAAGCACTTTATTAGTAAGTAAAAATATGTAGAGAGTAGCCATCAAGTGCAGGTGAAGACAAACCGAATCGTCATGATTTCGTCATGATTTCGTCTTCACCTGTTTTTGATGGCTACTCTGTATATAATTTTTAAATTTTAATAAAACATGCAAATTTTCTAAACCAGTATATAGGTTTTCATCACAGGTACAAAATACGCCCCCTCGTAATTTAACCACGTGACAAGGAGTAATGCCATCATTTTTATTGAAATGCCCGAAAGGAAAACTGGCTGACTGCTCGGTTCTTGTATTTGACATTTTGACACCTTGCTCTTCCAATTATTCGTTCTAATGTTAATAATGCTGTTAGTCAAAGTAAACACGGTCATACTGCTTCTACATTCATTAGCAACTATATTAGCAACTACACGACCAGTTTTTGGAACTGACAACCTAACTTTCAGGAAGAATATACTCTTTACCGTACAACTCAACTCAACTCAACAAATTCTTAGAAATATTTTCTTTAAAACCACACAAATTATTGTGACAATCAAGAGCTTATTTGTGAGTTCCAATGCTGCAAGTCCAATATAAGTTCCCTTTTCTCTTTCAACAATAGTTTAGTGAATGTTTATCTTAGTTTTTTTGTGTATTATTGTTGGTTAGTTTTTTAGGATAGATAGAACGAGTTATGACTTTTTGTATTAACCATTTTCCAGCTAAATCAAAAACAACTCATTACAAAATCGTTAACGGGTATTTTGACTGTTTATAAGTTAAGCTGTTTATGACTGACATGTACTAAAATCTGATTCGTCTGACTGTTATGGTCGAATTTGTACACTTCTTCTGCAAGAAACAATTCATTTAAACCACAAAGTCAACAAATGATAGAAAAACAGATTTATTGTAAATGAACACTTGCAGGTTGTAGTGAAAGATGACTCTGGAAATTATGTGACCAGTGAAATTTGGACAACAACTTCTTTAACCGTGAGTTAGTTGGTAAATCTTGTATAGTTTTGTGACATCACACGCGATAATAAAAACTAATATCTGTCAGGCATATGATGATTATGTCTTTTATTTGTTTATTTAAATACAATATGATGTTGATTATGCAACATGCAGGAGTGAACAACGGTGATAAAGTAGTGCCACTAACAATACTAGGCTTATAGGTGTAAATGTGCTATCCTTAATTATTAACACTGGCTAACTGTGTCTTATTGCCAACAGAAATGCAGCTGTTGTTCTCACCATTTCGGAATTGTAAAATTGCAATAAGGTAAGTAAATATGGTACTATGAGTTAGAAAATAAAACAAAAATTATGAATTAGTTTACACTTAAACATGTAAACAGTCAACATCACCATTTATTTCGATTGGACACTGGCCCAACTTATCCATCAGTATAAGCACCTACAAATAACGATTAGTCATTTTTAACCAATCATTGAATTAACGCCTAATGACTTGTTTTAGTTAACACGATTGCATGGTAATAGATGTCTGTACAGTTTCTTGAGCAAGTACCTGAAATTCGTTACTGCAAGTCAAGTTTTCTCGTCGTATTTCGTGTAGGGATTTTCAAATGAGGGCACCCTGCATTAAAAGAATTACTGAAATTAGTATAACATATCAGTAATCATTCCTTAAAATTTAAATGTCTAGTAACCAATTGCAAAATCTTTTGAAGGTGAAATAAATTCAGATTCGTCCAGGAGATGTCTGTGTGCTTAAATAATACATGTTGTATGTTCTTGTACGTTCGTACATCTTTAAGAACTTCGTGTCATTCGTTTTAATAAATACTTCGTATTAATATTTAATGGAACCAATGTCTTTGTTCTTACTTCTCAACGACTTGTTTATTAAAGAAAATTTGGGGCTATTCTTAAACACTGTATTTTATTCTGCCGAATCAAAGCTTGCTTAAATGGCTAATCAACGTTGAAAGGATGCTCCTAACATGTTATTTTTCTTGAGAAACTAGTAGAAAGTGACTTCTTAAACATTATACCCTTAATGTAAACAGAACAGTAAATAAATGTGCAAAGTAAGAGGAATTATATGGACAACCAACAATACGATGTACTACATTCACCTTAATGTTCAGATCTCCTGGGCAGTGATTTATGCTTCAACTACAGAATTTATACAAACGTAAAGTACAATAGAGCCAATATTGTGAACAGCAACAGTTACTTTTGAAATATATAGATGGATCGAACCAACTGTAAACAGACACATCAGTCTGCATAAGCAAAGATGTCTGCCCCATCAGAATTGTTTCTCCAATGACTGGTTAAATATGCTACTTAAAAAAAAATCATTCAATAGAAATCACGAAAATAACGGATGGTGAAATTGGTCTCAGATTCCTGTTGAATTTTTACTTTTGAAATATATAGATGGATCGAATCAACTGTAAACAGACACATCAGTCTGCATAAGCAAAGATGTCTGCCCCATCAGATTTGTTTCTCCGATGACTACTTAAATGTGCTACTTAAAAAAATTCATTCAATGGAAATCACGAAAATAACGGATGGTGAAATTGTTCTCAGATTCCTGTTGAATTTTTACTTTTGAAATATATAGATGGATCGAATCAACTGTAAACAGACACATCAGTCTGCATAAGCAAAGATGTCTGCCCCATCAGAATTGTTTCTCCAATGACTGGTTAAATATGCTACTTGAAAAAAAATCATTCAATAGAAATCACGAAAATAACGGATGGTGAAATTGGTCTCAGATTCCTGTGGAATTTTTGCAATTAAAGGAATAAGACATAACCATTGTGTCAATATGAATAACATTTATCCATTGTGTAAATGTTTGAAGTGCGAATGTGTTACAATTTTGACTGAATGGTTGCATGTATATTTCAAATGTGATTGTATATTGTAAATTGTTAAATTTTTATTTAAAATTTTTTTTAGTTAAAAAATTCGTTTTTTCAAGTACGAAACCGTGACTGGCCCTAGTACCTATTTTAAAACGTGTAATAACTTGTACTAAAAGGTGGTAAGATTCAAAGGTTGGTATATTGTTACATGTGTCTCTAAGTACCTACATGTACATATAATTTGATGAAGTGGCGTGCATGTTTACAGAACATTTGTGGCACGCGTGTATTGCTGTCCTTGTACCTTTTATGCATTTCTGGAGGGAATAATTATCAATGAATGGTTTTCAGACATTAACTGAAAGTCATGACACGTGTTTTTATAGTACAGTAGATTGATTTGGTGTTTGTCATTTCGTCTGACGTAGAACGAACTCCACTTGCATGCGATTAATAATATTGCTAGTCATGAAAAACAGTTACTCTTATTGTACTGTAATAATTAATATTACTTTAACTCGTACCATGCTGAAATGACATACCAATCGGAAGTTCCTTTGGTTTCACACAGATTAAATAATAAATACCAAAGCCTAATCATAGCTTAATCCATTAGTACCCACATTTGTTTGATTTTGCACAAATTTTAAGATTATACGTAAAGAATCTTGGTTCATTACCACATATGTAAATATGTGATTTCAGCCATTCATGATCCTTCTAGGCCGTGCTTAAGCGATTCCATAACAATTTTATCTTGAGTATCATAAACTGCAAACCTTTTACCGAAGTTTAATGATTTATGGGAATAATATCTCAAATAAAATCATAGAATAGATTATAAAGTAAGAAAGGAATCTGACAACGGTTGTAATAATTATCATAAGATTCAGAAAGACCGACAGATAGACAGCAGAAGACGATTAGAAGCTCTGCCATTTGCCCAGAAAGCCATGTTGCGACTACAAAATGCGACCAATTAAATAAGCATACGCTGGTTTACACATAACGAACATATTTCTTCTTATACCAATGAAAACTTTGATGCTAAAGAAGCAATCCCAATTTCATGCGTTTGCCTCTGTATGGGGAATGCTTCTTTAGAATTAAAAAGGATTACTTCTTTAAGATCAATATCATATCGGATCAAGAACTATAGTCCAGTACTTGAATAAAGAAGGGAAAGCCAAAGATTAACAATAAATAACTAGATACAGATGCAAACCTATTTACGTTGCCTTTTGGACTTATATGTCAGACTGCCTGAGCGGGGAATCGAACCCAGGACCTTTGGAACCAAAGGCCGAGGTCCTACCACTGAGCCAGAATGACACGGCCAGTCTATCAGTCTGGCTCAGCGGTAGGACCTCGGCCTTTGGTTCCAAAGGTCCTGGGTTCGATTCATCGCTCAGGCAGTCTGACATATAAGTCCAAAAGGCAACGTAAATAGGTTTGCATCTGTATTCAGTGCTTGAACTAATTATTTGCATCATATTTTTTACCAATTTCTGGTCTTCCTTTTGATAAATTAGGATCACTTCTTTACCCAGTAAAGGCACTGTTGAGGAATGGCACTCGGCGTGTCGCCGTAGTCGCCGTGAGGAGGTTGTGTTGGCCCGTTTGCGGATTGGTCACACTCGACTTACTCACTGTTTCCTTTTGCGGGGGGTTGACCCTCCTGAATGTTCTTGGTGTCGGCGGCCACTTACGGTCCGGCACTTACTTGTTGATTGTCGCCATCTTGCTGGTGTTCGTCGTCGGTTCCATCTTCCGCATGACATTGCGCGTCAATTGAGCGATAAGTCTGTCCTCCTGTCCGGTGTTTTTCAATTTTTGCAGGAGGTACAGATGTATGACAAGATTTAGATTAGGGGTTTGAATAACATCTCTGTAATGTGTGGTGCAGTGGCAACCCGGACCACTGCACTGTGACTGAGGTTGGCGCTAATGACCAAGTTGTCGACGCGCCATTAAGCCTCAATCCCCCCCCCCTTTACCCAGTAGCAGAAAGACGGTGACGGATGCCGTACGTCGCAGATTTTTTTTCGTTCCTGCAGATCGAAAACGCGGATTGTTTATTTCTCCTCTGTCCAAACCCATGATTAAAAACATTCGTACCGTACTTATGAAATGACGATGAGTGGGAAGCTTTGATGGGAGTTACTCTGAAGTGGAGACAGTAGATACGAGTTTTAATTCTCCGAAATGACACTCCAACTGAATATAAAAGTACCCGGAAATTTTTGAAAGCTGCCCCAATATCGAAGTTTGGAGCATCTTATTGTCGACATTAATGACATTAATGACAACGCTCCAAAAAAAAATGCCGATCATTTAATTTCAAATTCATTTCCAGAACTGCTGAAAATGCAAGTTGTGTAATATGTTTTAAGTAGTTTGCCTGTGGTGGCTACTGGCCAGTTGTTCAATGTATCGTAAAGTAAACGTGTAAATTTTATCAGTGGCAGAAAATAATTGACATTTAAGTAATAAATAAGAAACCAGTTAAAAGTCAATTTTCTGGATTGAACATAAAAGTGTATAATTTTACCACAATACCATCCAGTACGAAAACAAATAACATCTGAGGCGTGTCTTAGTGTCTGCAATAAATGTAATGTACAATACTCTGTAAGTCTGCACTATATATATTTTTTTAAAGAACAAAAATACTGTGTTTTAGCAGTTACCCTGCAGATTTGTGGGCGCTCATTATGTTCGTCGCAGACTGATCAAGCATTTTCTGCTACTGGGCTTCTTTAGAATCAAATAGGGTTTCGTCTTTGGGAACAAAATCCGAAAAGAACCCAGATATATTTTAACCCAGTATTTTAAACAAATCATATTTTTTTGAATGGCGTTTGCTGCATCGTGTAAGCCCACATAAGAATAAAATGACCAAATGGATGAATTTATGGCAGATTTTGTTTCATCGACTTATAACTCAAAGCAACTGTAATTCATTAGAGATTTACCATGTTTGTAATAACGTCAGCCACATTAACAATACTATTAAATATCCTTGTTGTCGCCATTACTAACGTGAGGAGGCCTGCAATCTTACTCATTTGGGACAGATCATCATATAATTTGGTAAAAATAAATATGTATACGGAAAGACAAAGTGTCAATGTTTGTAGTGCCACAATCGTCGTCACAAGTAGTAAAAATGTTCTCGTTATAGCATCGGCTAGTTGGTACATTTGTGTGTAATCGTATCCGAGTTAGGGGCTGGCTTATCACTTCATTCGAAGATGATACAATTTCGTTCAATTAGTGTTCAGTCTGGAAAAGCAGTGTGGATATAGATAAGCTACCAGGATGAAAAACATGAAATATAAAAACTCTTAGACGTAAGATTCACTAAGATAGAACGCCACGATGAGATGATTTGTTTGGTTTGAACATGTCAGAATGTAGCATACCCAGGCCACAACATTACCTAAACTTAATTATTTTAGGTGTTGATTCTGTATTGTCTGCCTTTTGTACCTGTATGTTGGATTTGGGCATATTCGTAATACATATATGTATGTATATCCTCGCGTTGGTTCGATCAGAACGTATCCCAAAATGTTCTATTCTTGCAAAATATGGTTGTGAACAGGAAGAGGACGAAATAGAATGACTAAAGTTCTAGCTCTCTGTTGTTTCTATATGAAAAGAATAGTGGACATGCTGAAGTTCAGAGTGCACCCTGTTTCTATCCGGTTGGGGGAGATTCCCGTATTAATGCTATTGAACTAATGAATTTGCACCTGTGGACTGAAATTTTTGTTACGAAGTATTTGGTGGGTTTGGCTTCCATAAGCGCGTGTGTAAGATTGGTGGGAACATTATGGTATACTGTAAATGACATTTTTAGTGAAAAGAATTTTTTTTTATCGACTATATGTTCTGGTAATGTGATTTGGTTAACGTGTGGGTGTTTGCCTAACACACTTCTCAGTATAATTGCTTCCAGTCCATAGCACTTCATGAACTTGTGAAGTGAGACGTTTGCCGAACTGCGTAGTTTTGATGTGCCTTCCGAGCGGCTGACAACCTGCACACAATACTCTTATGAACTTGTGTTGGTCCTGTGGTGTTGTTGGAATCAACTTGATTCTTTCCAATACTCCGAAATTGTACAAGAACAATGAGATTGGTAATTATCGTACTGATAATCTAGAAAATTAAAAAAAGTTAATTATCATTCAGTAACAATAACTATAGAGGGAAACAGAATAAAAAACAGTAATAGAAAGGTAGTTGCCTGTCGTTGTAAATGTATTCCTGTTCATTGCAAACAAACCTCCAACTTGTCAGTTAAAATGAATGCCTGGAAATAAATTTAAATATATTCAGAGGTATATATGTTTGTTATATGAGGAGCTGTCATGCAAAACCGGGCCAACTCCACTTAATGTTGTTTTGAGATAAAGGCAAAAAAAAGTCTGGGACTAACAAGATTCTCCAGAATAATCTATGATACAAACAAACATCCGAATCTCTATAATCTACAAGTTTCCTACTCTAGAAGCTTCCGACCCTATATCCACCAGTCTATGACCTTAAATAAAAACGAGGTATTGTTGCAGTTTATAACATACACTTTAGGCTATAGTCACTTTTAGTATCATAAAAGCTATACCATAAATAGGATACCAAGAATATATCTATTGGTCCTAGGACTCTGATTCACCAAACGCAGAGCGTGAAAGAGCGAGTCGCAACACGTTACAAAAAGTCAAGTTCAAAGGTTACTGACCGTATGACTTGAAACCATTAGGACATTATTCAAGGTCATCATTGCTGTAACTGTCGAAATACTGGAAATTCAGTAATGAATGAACCAAATTTCGGAAAATTCAGCAAATCCCACCTACAACACCTTTTGGACGTAGCTGGTGGTGTTGTTTTCAAGTAATAGTCTGTAATGGAAATTTTTAATCGGTTAATGGCAATCAATTTACCCTTTCACCATAATCAGTTTATTCCGGGAATAATTAATGAGGGCCATGAATGTACACAGAAAAATCGATCATCTGCCAGTGAGACGTTTGACGAACTGCGTAGTTTTGATGTGCCTTCCGAGTGGCTGACAACCTGCACACAATACTCCTATGAATGCGCACGATAATTGAAAAAAAGGGCTTTAATAATTTTACTTTCTTCATTTTCATTTACACCAGCTATCGACACGAATTGGCACATCATTTACTTCATCGTCAATCTATTTTACTGTAAATGACTTATGCTGACAACGTCTACAATTTATGCAGTCCAACCCATCTAATGAAATCGGTCACGTCTTTGCTAAATACTGTGTGGCAATACATCGTATTGTAGCAAAGTCTCATCTACACAAAATACCCATTGTATGCAGTAGGTGTTGGTAGCAGGGATTAACACCGTATCGATAACTTCCTAGTGGTAATAATTTTCTGAATGTAAATGTCCTTATAGAAAAAGGTAACTTATTTTTAATCCACCCACCAGCATAGTAAAGAAATTTACACGCATTGCTGAAGAGTTCGTACAACTACGTGCACATTCTCAATTGTTACCTTCTCATTCAAACTTTGGCTCCAACAGTTTGAAGCCAAAATTGGAACCAAAGTTTGTATGAGAAGGTGGCAGTAGATAATGTACACATGGTTTCGTGAACACCTCTGTAATACAAATATTTCTATTATGTTTAAATGAATTTCAGAGTGTGCACAATGTCTGTGGTTATTAAAATGTTAGTGTTTATTTAACAGGATTTGAATTATTATTAGTATTTTACATAAATTCCTTGTAACCTTACCACATCTGAAGGAAATTGCTAATTTAGATGAACCGAATTAATTTTGAACATTATTAGACATTTTAGAAGGAGAAAAAAGTTTAGTAATCGAAGGAGAAACTTGGATATTTGAACCGAGAAACCTCTGATCATGGCAGAGGGGGGGGCAGGTTCAAGTCCATAATAGGCCAGAATAGACCTGCATACAGCTGCTTGAATGAACCTAATAGTCTCACCCTAGCTTGGCCGACACTTACTGGGAACTTACCGTACAGAGCAGCTCTGCCACTGCTTAGCCACCAAGACCACACATATCATGGATTACAATTTATCGTTCCTAGTCGTATGATTCTTTTGAATTTTTAAGTTATTCACTCAAAAATTGTGCTCAACTGAGTTTTAGGTTGCCATACCTCTCCTGGGGTCGTAATTTGTATTAAGTAGCATATTACGAGTCCAGGCCGACACCCAAAAAGACGACAGAAAAAAGCCATACAACCGAAAGGCCGACACACTAGATAGCCAATAGGTATGAAAGGCCAACATCCCGAAAGTCCAACAGGTACAAAATGCATGTCGATATTACCCTTTGGGATGCAGGCCAACTGCCCTTTTTCGTTGCAACCGAGCAAAGAATGCACAGACTCGCCCGTTTTCGTAGTTTTCGTGCAAAGAATGAACATGTTCCCCTGTTTCAATGCTGCCGTAAAAAGAGTGAACGTGCTCGCCCTATCGTATAAATTTGCTTCGTTTTAATTGACTATCTCAATACCTGTTTTCCCCGTCTGCCGACCCTAGCTTATGGTTCGGCACAAGCGAAATGTATGTATAGATTACGAACATCCCAAAAGGACGCCAAGTACAAAAGGCAGGGGAAAAAATCGGTAACACCGGAAACAAACTTAGGAAATTGTAAATTTCGCCTTAAAATCTCAAATCCTGAATCCTTGCTAACTTAAAAACCTAAAAGTAGTTTAAAATGCAAGGTTGTGTACGACGACTCGTCAGAAATCCTCAGTTGAATCATTTGATTTATCGTGTACTACGGTGTCCATGTCCTTTCTAAGATCAACGTCCCTTCTTTTCCTAGGTGGCGAAGTTCTCCTCTTGCGATACCTGCGCCAACACCTAGTTTTGTCGCCTCCCTCCCCGCAATTATTTTCTAGAATTCATAACGAGTGCGGTTGCAAGGTTTAAAAAAAAACATACTTTAGGGTCTAGTTCAACGAAGTTTTGTATGGTGTTAGGGTGTGTGCCATTTGTACCTGTCGTCCTTCTGGTGTGTCGACCTTTTGTACCTGTCGGCCTTTTGGCTGTATGAGTTCCATCTATCGGCCTTTTGCGTGTAGGCCTTTTGACATAGACCCATCTTATTAGGGCTCAAAGAAAATACTATTACGTAAAAAAGTCTCAAACATTTTTCTTGAAGCGGGGAGTAGAACAAAACCCAAGTCGCTTTAGGAAGGATATTCAGCAGTATGAAATAATTTTCACTACATTTTTGCAGTTGTTATCTCTTTTATTGCGTGCTGCTTGCAGTCTGTTGGTGCGGAAGTGCTGATTTTTATTGTTGTTAGTTCTTTGTTCTCTATTGTAAATTTTAGAATTTCATTTGGTGAAAGGCACTGCGAAACATAACAAACACATTACGTGTACTGGATTGTTTCCGTCTGTCTGGCTGTCAGTCTACCTACGCGATAAAAACCCTCTGTCCGATTCATTAGAAATATGTCACATGTATACCATTTTTTATTTATTGATTTAAGTTCGAAAAATTGAATAAAATAGGGCAATGAGTTCAGGAGATGTTGACTTTCAAAGATCAAAACTAATCTGACATCATTAGATCGATTCCGTTCTCCATTCTATTCACTTTTGTGAAATCAATCGGAAATGAAAGACATGACGAGACATAAACCAGGCACGAATTTTAACACTTGAAACATATTAACGATATATAAAGGCACATGCATTTAGATGGTTGCAGGCCACTGATAGACAATTTCAACAAATACACCAAACTTATGAGACTTCACGGCTTTTTACTTTATTCATTTAAATGTTACCTTAATCTTACAGTTTATGGCTATAAGAAACCCTGTATTCCATTTTTTCGATTCTTTCTTATACACAGGCATCTGCTTTTTGTGCAAGGGGTAAGTAAGTTACTTTCACGTACTAGTACTTCTTTATAAATTGTGCCGGAAAAAACTCAGCTCATTTTAACCTAACATGGTGGCTTCCTTATCATTCTTTATGTAAACCTCAGCATGAACTTGAATGTTAAACGGCAAATTTTGAAACTTTAATTTCCACCAGAATTGGCATACATCAACGAAATTCTGCATTTGGAATATTGTCATAACCGTGTCATTGCATTGAAAATTGTAATTACTACAATCGAACTGTTTGGCTGCCACAGCATGGTCATTTGTTGATGTTGTTGTTGTTGTTGTTGTTGTTGTTGTTGTTGTTGTTGTTGTTGTTGTTGTTGCTGCTGCTGCTGCTGATGATGATTCTATGCCCTTACCTGGCAATCGAACCAATCAAACGATTTTCAATTTTTTAAGCTTAAAACGTAGGAATGAACAAGGCCTAGGACCTTTAGAAGCTTTATTAATTTAAATACAAAATTATTGTTGTTATTCGTCTTCTTGTTGGGAAAATTTTGCTCTCACCATTGAGATCGAACCAATGAACTGATTTTCGATTTTCATAGATTAAAATGTAGGTATTTACTTTATTTTAATGTGACTACAATATTCCCGCTGTTGTTCATTCTTGTTGGGGAAACGTAAAACTTAGAAACCCGATAGCTTCTTGCAGAATTGGCATGGAACAACGAAATTCGGTAGTTGGGGTCGTTTCATAACTATTTCCTGCATTTAAAATTTTATTGACTACATTCGAATTGTTTGGCCTCCACAGCATGGACTTGTTGTTGTATTGTTGGGGGACGCTTTCCTTTCACTAGTACAACTGTTAAGCAACAAAATCATGCAGATCAAACTTAAAGCATGAAATTTGGTACAAGAGTCATTCATAGCACTACAAATCTCACTAGCTATGCAACCCTCTTGTGGGGGGAGGGATGGGGGGATCTTTACGGGCGGGGTGTGTGCCCCCACTCATCCCGCCTATGAAAGTTTCCCCCAAGGCCCCACCAGCGCCCCTTACACCCCTCCACTGATGCTTGACAAAACAATTCCTTCAGTTCGACCTAAAAGTATGAAATTTGGTTCATAATCCATACTTAACTGTACAAATCGAACCAGCCATAGAACCACCATGAAATACTTCCCCGAGGCGCCTCCCTGTGCACCCTCTCTGATGATTGACCAACAAATTCTTGCATATCGAACTAAAGTCATTCTTAGCAGTAAGAATCGAACTAGACATAGAATCCCAATGAAATACACTAATGGCCCCTCTGTGACCCCTTCCTGAGACCTGACCAACAAATTCTTCCAGATCGAATGTTAATGAATTGTAATTTGATACAAAATCAGCTATGGAACCTCCATAAAATACCTAAAGACTCTCCATTTCTCCCTAGCCCCCTCCATTAGGCTGGTGACCAACATAATTTTGCTGATCGTTCTAAAAGCATACATTGTGGAATTCTTAACAGGAGAAATTGAGCCAGCTATGGAACGCCCATGAAATACCCCAAAGCCTTCCCAAACACCCGTGTGTCCCCTCCACGAAGCTGATTACCAACAGATTCTTGCTGATCATACTAAAAGTATGCCTCGTGGTACACAAATCATTCTTAGCAGTAAAAAT
>JAHWFP010227189.1:112776-137743 GCA_023313725.1 Lithobius niger
CGTGTCTCTTCCATGAAGCTAACGACCAACAAATTCTTGCTGATCATACTAAACGCATGCATTGTGGCACACAAGTAGAAATCGAACTAGCTCTCGAACCCTATGGGATACCCCAAATGCCTCCCATCGCCCCCTGTGCCCCCTCCACGAGGATGACCAACAATTTCTGTTCGATTTGTACTGCTAAGAATGACTTATGTGTCAGTTTCCTACTTTTAGCTCGATGTGCATGATTACATTGACTAGCCCAAATTATGGCCCTTAACAGCATTACTACACCTGGAGATCTATCCAATGAACCCATTTTCAAGTTTTATAGCTTAAAACGTGAGTACGAACAAGAAAGATGACATTTTAAACGCTATTTTAATGTGACTTCAATATTTTTGTTGTTGCTATTCTTGGTGAAATTTTGCTCGCACCTAGAGACCAACCAGTCGACCGACTTTTCACTTTTTGAAACTTAAAATGTAGGTGTTGACAAGGACCAGGGCCTTTCGTACGCTATTTTAGTGTAACTACAATATTATTGTTGTTGTTGTTGTAGTTCTTATGGGGATTGTTCTCTCACTAGAGATTGAAGTACCGAACCGATTTTTCGATTTTTATAGCTTAAAACAAGTATTAAAAGGACATGACATTTATAACGGTTTATTCTAAGGTGATTACATTATTATTGTAAGGACAAATAACAACAACTGGTATTAATAGGGGGGGAAACCGCCTAAAAGTGTACAATACGGATGTAATCGTTAAAAAAAACCTAATGCTTAAAAGGAACAAACACAAGAAAAATACATGTAAGCCACCAGGGTCGCACTAATGCGTGAAAAAGAAGCTCGAGCTTGCCTTTTCTTGTATCTTTTCCTTTGGAGCATTCAGTTTTTTGAAGGCTTTTTAATCAGTTTTTATATGCCCAAGTATTTTTTTCTACTAATATCTAGAAATTCATGGTTCGTCTTCAATACACACCTTTACCTTCAAATAGACTATGATTACTCTGATGCTGTCAAAACTAATCAATTACAGATAAATGAATCCGAGTTAAAATATATGGAATATATTGTTTTGCTAAGGTAAGATTTTGGTAAATTGAGTAAAATAGGAATAAAAATTATTCTATAACTTTTTTTTACAGACAACAACGTTTAAATGAATTAGGATAAAATACAACCTATTTATTCAGTACGATAATCACAACCAAATCATGCACGGTCAAGTAAACATTTTACCTCTTAACAGAGTAACTATCCCTACTTCTGCAGTGAAAAGAAAGTACAGGTCTATCACTTACGAACTGTGTTACTGTGTTATTGTATTAGGTAAAGTATTGGGTCTTCTTTCGTGGAACTTCAGTCTTCATGCAAACAAGAAAAATAATCATTTTCACTGGAAGAAGAGAATGAGCCATCTTTACATGGCAATAGTGCGAATTGTAACATTTTTTGCTTTTGCTGGACAACTCATGATGCATTTCGCATATCCTCGTTACAAGCGACTTGCATTTCTTGTACGAGTTGTATATCGTTCAATGGCAATGATGTATGTGATCTTGGTTAGCCTGTTTTGCGTGGTCAGAGAAGATCTATTTCGTGATCTGCTGCAACATTTTAGACGTGTGGATAAAATACTGAACAAAAGAATTAACAAACGTGTGTTTCTGTTGAAGCTTGTCATCCCACAATTTCTTTCTTTTTTTCTTTTATGGTGTTATCGGATAATAAACGTTGCTTTTCAGTCTCGGTCGAATACCGAAAGGTTTGCATATCCGATTTACCTTTTTGCAGCATTTGGGCACGAACTATTCGTATACGTGTTTTTCGTGGTTGCTTCTAGTTTATGTGCCGAGTGCTTTTCATTCCTCAACTCTGAATTGAATTCACTCTTGATTTCTGGAATACCTAATGTGACTGAAACTCTTGGCGAAATTCAATCCAAATACGAACAGTTTTATCAGTTGGCTGAAGCTCTGCAAGATTTGTTCTCAGTTATGATCACGGCATTGCTTGCAGATTTGACTTTTAGTTTGTGTTTACAATCGTACGAGGTGCTTTCTGATCTCAACCAGTTTGGAGATTTGGCCATTGAATTATTTCTTTGGATGTACGATGTATTTACGATAGCAAATGCAGCTAGCAACATAACAACTAAGGTAATACCACTGATCTCTATTAAACTACACATGGTTTTTCACCTTCGTCTCTCCGTTTTGTTTATAATTCAATGTGTCATTCCCATTATAAATACAGCAAAAGCCTATTTACAATTATATTTCAGATCATTTTTATCAATTACTGATTGCTTTCCCAATCTGATAAAAAAAAACTTTGGGCCAGCAGTTGGTGTTTTCCAGCTTGAAATGCAACTCGCGACTATCGAAAAATCAGCAATAGTAAAGTAGCCTCTTGTAGTATTATTTATTACTGGTAATATTATACAACGTAGGTGGTGGCTGTTACTAAGTAGTCATATTACATGAGGGATATGCAAGACAATATCACTTTGTAATAGTAATTTCTCTCAGTACAGGTGAAAATTAGTCACTCGTCTGAGCTACTTGGCTAGATTTCCCCAAAACAAGGCACGCAGTGTGACTGATGAGGACATTTCAAGCTGACCTGTTTTTGTTGATATTTTTAGGATCAAATGAACATTTCTGTCTACTGATTAACATATAGACTATAGTAACATTGATATCATTAAGAACTGATACCTTATTTAATGTTCAGTAAATTATTCAGTATCCTCGAGTTGGATCAACGTGAATTTTGGCTGTATTTAATAGTTATCAATAGTGTAATGTACCCGCACAATATTCAGTTCAAGGATGGCAAAAGGAAGCTAACGCTAACGATCACCCTAAAGCTAATGTTCCTAATTCTCACTCACAATCCTTAACGCAAACCTGATCTAAGAGAAAGGCATTACCCCAGCTTTTTCGAAAACCCTGTTTTAATGAAGAAGCATGAGCCAACTGCCGACACATGCGCCATTTCCACTGCGTTTTTCCCCAGGCAGTCTACCTCATAGTAGCACGTCAAAGTATGACTCAAACTCTCAGTGCCTCAGTTGGTATTTAGGGTTATTCTTAATGCGTGGAAACCTTGAATCAACTAAGGGCCATTTCAGCTAAAACTGTAACTGGCACGTAATATGCGATACTGTAAAGTTCCCTAGGAAAAACCCTATATCTGCTGTTTGTCACAAAAAAGTATTAGATGTTTTGGGGGCCAAATGTGATCCAAACCTTTTGGATGTAAAATCACGAGCTTCCAACTTTTCTTTCCAAGCTATTACTGGTGAGACGTGAAGAGTAGAGGAAAATAAAAATGTCTCATTTCGCGACAGTCCTACTACTGGTGAGGTGTAGGCATAGTTACAAATAAAAATAAAACCTGCACACAAATAATTTAATTGCTGGTAAGTTATTTGTATGCAGAACAAGTGGTTCAGTAGATTGCAAGGTTTAAAAGTGAAGTACCGTACTTTTTCAATAATATTTGGACTAAAGAAGATTTGTTTGAGTATGCTAGTCCAACGATTGTCCGTATCATTGTCCATAAGTTGTCAATATCATTGTGAGGAAAAGCACATTTTTCTATCTAAGCAACGCTAACCGTTTTCCTCTCTACTTAAACTTATTTTGGTTTGCCGGCAATGCAGTTTACGATCCAATAGAAAGAAAAATATACAAAGTGGAGTAATTCTATCCACCGATCTGTTTCGCCACTAGTTTGTGAGCCTAGTTTGTACATAACACTGAAAAAGGAAATGCATGAAGAAAGCCAGAGCAACAGAAGACAATGAAAACGTGACGACTACCATTGCATCAATGAACGTAAGTCACTGCATTCCACGAAGTCTGCTGCTCAAAAATTCAAAACACGTTTTGTACAGGCAGAGAAGATTGCATGGCTTCCTTGCTCATGCTGTTCCCCAGATTGTCCTATCAGGATGACAGGAGAGCGTGCTTGAGCAATGGATACAGGAATGGATACAGGAAGGGAACGATGGCAGAAACTGTAGTTATAGCAAGACTCAAGTTAATCATGGACTTACCTTGCGTGGGGTAAGCAATACTCGGGTAGCAACAGTCATCACCGCATTAGCCCCCAGCAGTGATATTTTGGAGCAAAACTACGGATGTAATGTGGATATCTCAGAGAACGGACATGTCGCCGTTTCCGCGGTCTGTACGTCATCCCAACAAGTCGCTATGCCCTCTTGAATAGGCAAGCGGGATGAGAAATCACCGTCAGAATGCCAGAAAGATTTTAGCTAAATACTGCATAGCGTTAAGTATGCTTGGCTCTTATGTAATGCAAACCATGATTCCCCTCTCTCTACAAAGATAAGAGGACTAGTGTTTGAAGTTTACGGGGCCCCTTTGGGGTGGGTCCCATAAACTTCAAAAACCATTCCTATCAAAGAGGCCTTTAATTTGGACTACGAAGGTTTGAATTATAAGGCGGAATTGCAAAGAGAACTCGAACAGAGTACTCAGTATTGCAACCAAGGTTTTCGAGCAATGTCTTGGTAGTTTGCAGATATTATGCTCTCTTGACCCCAGATGCAACTGAACTGACCGCCACTGGGACCGTGATTTGGCACATCCACGGGCACTATGCACCCAGACTACAAACAGCATCTCTTGGTCATTGGTTAAATTCCCTACGAGGACTGACAGGGGAAGGGTCATTGGTTAGCATGTTTTCTGCTACAACTTACTTATCGACCATCCTGGCACTTCATGGCGTGTAGAAGGTTTGCCTCGTGTAAGGAAGCTGAAAAAGCACCAAATTTGATGTAAACACAACCAGCCTATCAGATTCACACAGAAAAAAACATGAAAAACACTGCAACGTTTCGGGCCTAATATGTTCCGTTATCAAGCATAAACAATAAAACTTAAAAGCTGAAATGCTGAAGTAAAAAAAAAACACTACGGGTAAACCCATGATAAAGAAGAAAAAAAACATCCACTGAGAGCAATCAATGCAAGTCATGGAAGTCAACCAACGATAAACGAGGTGGCGCTGCATGACAGTCAAACAACCATTGCTAGACATACAGCGACGTTTACGGGGAAGTCTAAACCAGTGAGTATGGTCGGTAGAAATCCAAGAGGATTTACAGATGGAAAGTACTCGACCCCTACCAATAGTAGAAATGCAAATTCCGTTCAAAAAACTGTATATGTAAATGTCCAATGGAGAAAGAGCAGCAGTCAAAAAGGGAAAAAAAAAACCTTTTGCGGTTAACTGCTGGTCTCACCTCGACACATGGCAACAAATTGTACGGATATAGGTCAAAAGACGAGGCGGAAAATCGTTTATCTGTTTACATCGGGTTGCGAACAGCAAACACTCTTCAGATTGGCGTGCAAAGACCAGACTTTGAAAAGGCACGATGAAATCTGATTTTGTAACAAATGTTCAGCTTTAAAAGCCTGGACGACGAAACTAATCAAGAACTGAGCCTTTATTTAATGTTAAAGCAGTAGGCGACTATTACATAGCTCTAACTGATATCGCTGCTTGTTCCACAAATCATAATGGAGATTTTCCGGCAAAGTGTGTGATTGATGGATATCTTTCGACTTGATCGCTGGAAATACATGCGTATGTGATTCTATAAATGCGAATGCAAACCTATTTACGTTGTCTGTTGGACTTATATGTCAGACTGTCTGAGCGGGGAATCGAACACACGACCTTTGAAATCGAAGGCCGAGGTCCTACCGCTGAGCCATACTGACACGGCCAAAAGGAAATATCCATAGGCAGTATTTACACGCACACCTATACATGTAACATACATGTCCTTGGTCCTTGCTTGCTTGCGCCAGCATGTGTATGTTTACATGTGTATGTGTGCGTGTTAAATGCTGGCTATGGACATTTCCTTTCGGCCGTGTCATTATGGCTCGAGGTACGACCTAGGCCTTTGATTATAAAGGTTGTGGGTTCGATTCCCAGCTCAGGCAGTCTGACATATAATTCCAAAAGGCAATGTAAATAGGTTTGCATTCGTATTTATTTAACCCATCCTGAGTCAGTGCATAAATGTGATTCTAGGCAGTGATTTCTTTAATTAGGCTGGCTTCATATTCCGAAGATCAAAAATGGTGAATGCTGTTAGGTTTAGAGGAGAAAGAAACAATTCCTTCCCTCTTCAGAATTACTTATAAGAAACTGATACTTGCTTACATGTTCTCATATCGTATAACAAAAACAGTTTGCATGTTTATAAGAAACGCTTATTCAAATCATGTAAGCAGGTTTTATAGAAAGCGTTATATGAAGGTCTTATAAAAATTGTTATAAGAAATATTATCCAATTTTTATAAGACATCCTTTTACACTAACTGTAAAAAGAAGGTCTATAATACAAACTGTTCTAAGAAATCTTATACAATTTAAATGTAAATAAAATCTTATCCAGACTGTTATAAGAAATCTTGTACCAATGTTAAAATGAAAGTCATACATTATTGTAAACTTTACAAAATGTTGTAATTAATTTGCATTATTGATCAGATTTGGGTAATTGTTGCATGATCGATTTGTTGTTGGGGCCACATGCATTCTAATTTCCATGCTAGCTTAAAAGTATTGACGCTTATTTCCCACAATATGAATTTACATTACACTGACAATAAACGAAGACGAATTTGGGAATTTATTCAACTGATAGACAGTGGTAACATGTCTAGTCGTTGCATTTGATTACTTTCAGAGTCAAAAATAGGTAATCAAATTCATTACGGCAGATAATACTCATAAATTCATTCCTAAATGTGTTTCAATTTCGATTCCTTTTTAGTCATTGGTACGGTCTAGTGTAGCATGTGTACGCAGGGCTAGTTGAAAGGGGGTTGTCACTACTGCCCCAGGCTCCGCACTAAGTAAGGTGGGGTCCCCGAATACAGGGTAGTGGCCCCCGAACATATCTAAAAAAAACGAGGGATAAACTAAAACAAATAAAGGGTAAATAAATATTTTTGGGTAAAATACGAAATATAAATATTATTTATATATTAAAGAATGTATATAAAACATAAATATATGTGGGTATATGTTTGACCAGGATCTTCCCTAGAAATGTATTTCCGGCACTGTGTGTATGTCTGTTTTCGGACCAATGGCGACACATATGCATCTGTTTAGATTTTGTTGTGAGATGCTAAGGGAGTGGACGATAAGTTTCGAGTCAAGCTCAATTCCTATTCACTCCTTACTGTATAGCTAGGGGACTATACACAATAGCGTCACATATTAGGCATCGGCTTCAAGTTTTTCCCTTGAACCGACCCTGTTCAGAGCAGAGAGACTGTGGGCGCACCGTCTCTCCTACACCAAGTCCCGATTCTGGCCCAGCCGGCCAGCTTATATACTGGCCAGGAGGGGGGGAATCCCCTTCAGGTTTTACGTCACGTGACAGGCTAGCTGGCACGAACCGGTTCCGACTAGTTGAATAGAGGAGCAAGCTCGTTCCCGGCTGTTGGCGCTCTGCCAATAGCTGCGTTTAGGCAGATATTGAGAGAGTGCACAAGCAGCGCATATAACTGCAAGGCGCACCGCATAGTAGCGCCTCGCTATACATTATAGTGTGTTACATCATCCCCTCCCCTAAGTGTTTGCTTAGGCAAAGAAAGACCACTTGTATGTAACGCCATTATCCCCCAACCTACAATAAGGTTTGTTAGTAACATATATCAAGCATTTATTTTCACTAACAAATAAACACTTCAATACAACAGTTTCGTTACAACTTACTTCCGACAAAACATCCAGTCTTAAAAAAAACATAACAAACGTAGTCTCTCGTCTTCTGAGACTCCAATTCCAAAACTTAACAATAAACCAATAACACGTAACAACCCGACAGTGTCCAACCATAGAAACTTAACAATAGTCCTTCGTAACACAAACGCTGAAGAAATACCAAATTCACTTGGTGTCCAATGCAGCTCCAAGGATTCCCTCCGCCGTCCACCACCAGTTGTAGAGCCTCTTACCCGCCACGACGTTTCTCGATGGATGTCATTAGTAGACAAGGTAAGCACTTCTTCTTCCTGCAGCTTCCGAACTAAGGTCCTCCCAGGAAAGCTCTTCCACCTCCTGAACAATCGGTTTTTCTTCTTCCACAACACCCCGTTATTTACACGTTGCTTGGCAACCGTACATAGCAAAATTTTCACACACTTTCATGACACATTTTCGACGGATTTGTCCAAGTTTGCCACATAGGGTCCCTCCTGGGTACGTGCTGGCCTCCTGCCCATGCCTCCTAGGACGGTTGTACGTACCTCCATTGTCGGACTAGCATATAAAGCACTCCCTGCTGCAGTTCACTCACCGAAGACAAATGTTCAATCAACACCAGACTCTAACACGAGTGTCCACACCCAGCCACTTCCGTCCAAGACGTTATGAACGGCATCGCAGCTCCTTACCAACACAGTCCTATCTGTGATCCTATCTTCTCACGACACAAGTCCTTCTGCATCCACCACACCAAAGTTCACACCACGCCCGGTGTACACCTTTACCAATGTTCACCAAACCACGCACCGCTTGCCAAACCTCCTCTTCGTCTTCGTTCAAAATAACAACCACACGTGCCCTAAACGTTCCTCTGATGACTTCCTGGTGGTCCCATCTATCGGTTATGCCCTCTCGAGCAGACGAGCGAATGGTAGCCACCGTCAAGTTTGTGCGATGCACGTCCAGCAACCAGTCGGTTAGTGAAGGAGAGAAAAATTGGCGCTCCCTTCACTACCTTCTGTAGTTTACAGAAAAGAGTATTTTGACCCTTTACCTGTTCACCTGCTGGGAAAGTAATGTTCAAACATTCAGTAGAAATCCCGGAATTGCGGTGATCAGGAGTGCCTCTGGTTTTGAGGGGGTTTTGGTTGCCACACCTCCTACCCTCGCACGCATCGAACACTCTACCTCAATCCGTTCATTCAACCTAAATCTCCAATCCACTTTCGTAGATTGCGTCCTTAGACCGCAGCACTCACATGCTGGTAAAGTGCATCTGGACGTACGCCACTAGAGCGAGTCCGCAGCTTTAACCAAACATGCTACGTAGAGCTTGACCTCGCACTGCCATCCCACATGCGAGCAGAGGTCCTCACCGGAGGTTCTCCCACATTTAAAAGAACTACCGTCGTAGTCTACATGTCACTAACCTAGCGACCGGACGCTGAGAGTATAGCACTCCCAACTGCGTCCACGGAATCAACCATTCCGTTTGGGATCGTGCTACACGCCTTACATGCCCTACCTCACACTGTAGTTGTCTTACTGGCTTCGAAAAGACCAAACAACTCCAGTGTGTCCGCTACCGAACTGAATCACTACATGAAACTAAAATAATTCTCATCAGTTTCTCGAAAATTGCATTTTCGAACTGTCTTTTAAATTAGTCTCCCTCTGTGTGCCCCATCGTTATTCGTAAGAACTCCGTCATGAGCCACACAGGCGCTTCCCTGCAAAGCCAATCCCTGGTTTTCACCTGATTTGCTTCGCATAAAAGCCTTCAGAAATCAGCCTATTTTGGAATCTCATTGTCCAACATAGGTTTCACTCTGGATCGCCACCGCACATATTCCTGTGTGCACGATTTGGGGAATCTGCACTCAGCGTATATGAGGATGCGATCATCGTTTGTACGCCATAATAAAATTGTTCTGTCCAACTTTTATATGCTACAAACGGCGTCAAAATGCGGCAGCCTTTTCACGTTCTTGTTCCAGGTTTTCGTTGACCTGAACCAGGTTGTGAATTGATGCCTCATTTTCGGTTGTCCAGTTTCCGTCCTAACTTTTAAGCCTTTTTACATGCTGTACACTCTATTTCAGTCAACTGACAATGGGCGTGACCATGCCCAATTTTGAAAAAAAAATCGGTTTCAACCGTAATCACGGTCTCGTCCTAATTTTCCATTTTCAAAACCCATCCTTTGGTCAGGTAAATTCCGTAGTGAAGGTCTTTTGTTATTTGAATTTTCGGATCCAAATTACAACCCTTCATCACCATTCCATCGAAAGTTACGTCTGCAAATATTTGTAATCTAAGCAGTCTATCTCCACCACCCGATTTACAAATTTTACATCCACTATTCCCTGCACTCCTATGACGCTGAACATGTTTACGTTGAACATGTTTACGTGTTCACGTTTTCAGGATCGGGGGGGGGGGTACATATGACGAATCTGGTTTTCTGTCACCATAATTTGTCACCACACTTCCCAATCGCATTCCTAGCAACCAGTTCCGGTTCCAGAAATACACCGAATTCACCTTCGGAAATAAGCAATGTATAGCTCCAACTTTGCTTAATTTCCTAATATTTTGACATGAATATCTGCGTAGGGACAAGTTCGAAGTTGGATAAATCCTTCCCGAATTGGAACCTGTCTTCCACATAAGATGCCTCAAAATCTTCCCCATTCTCATTAACCACGGCGGCATTCCTACCTTCCAAGGTTTTCGCCCTCTTTCGTGCGTTACTCCAGTCCAAGTAAGCCTTACTAAAGGTCGTGAAATAGGAGGTAACCTAGCGTAATCGTTAGCCTACGGTTGACTCACAATTTCGCTTTACCAGAGAAAAAAAATTTCACCTCTTTCTTTTTCTCATGTCGAAGTATTTTTCGATCTGAGCGTCTAATAAACTACTCAGTTCTACTTTACTTCAATCCTAAACAATGTTTACGGCTACAATTATTCAGAATTCTCAAGTTTACTAGTTTCCTGAAGCTTTAATTAATGAGGACTCAGTTAGCTCACTAAGGGGGGGGGGGTGAGGCTTAATGGCGCGTCGACAACTTGGTCATTAGCGCCAACCTCAGTCACAGTGCAGTGGTCCGGGTTGCCACTGCACCACACATTACAGAGATGTTATTCAAACCCCTAACCTAAATCTTGTCATACATCTGTACCTCCTGCAAAAATTGAAAAACACCGGACAGGAGGACAGACTTATCGCCCAACTGACGCGCATTGTCATGCGGAAGATGGAAACGACGACGAACACCATCAAGATGGCGACAATCAACAAGGAAGTGCCGGACTGTAAGTGGCTGTCTACACCAAGAACATTCAGGAGGGTCAAGCCCCCGCAAAAGGAAACAGTGAGTAAGTCGAGTGTGACCAATGCGCAAACGGGCCAACACCACCTCCTCACTAAGGGCTCCTAAACTTTCACTCGCAGCTAAAATGTGCTCTTTCACCAAATTAGCTCCTACAATTATTTATTAGTGTTGGTTTTATTCCCTTCACAAAATAAAAACTGCGTACTTCGTTTCTTACTCGAAACCGGGGATTTTTATTTCAACCTTACTTTGCAGTTCGGTGGAAAAAAAATACGACATTTTTCAGATATGCGTAGTCTAAAAACTGTCTCCCATGTTATTAACGTTATTTTCCTAAGAAAAGAACGGGATGTTTTTATTCGGCTAAGGGGGATCTGATAACCGAAAGAAAACCAGCTTACAAGAGGTTACCTAGCACGCGGACACTGGCTAGGGCCTAGTAGGCTCCCAAAGAAGGCTGTAAATTACTTAACAACGGGTAGCGCTCCCCACTGTAAGTTTCATTACAACTGTTTTACTTTATTTTTCATAAATGAAAAAGAAAGTGGGTTCGATATATTCAGGCAGCTCTTCCCAAATAAATCGTGTGGTTGACTGTGGTTTTCCTAACACGCGGCCACTGGACAGGTTCACAGACTACCTCCCAAAAGTTGGTTCGCTCATATTCAGAATTTTTCAAAACCATACATTAAAATGTCGGGTTCAAATCCTGAGGACAAGGCCCCCAAAATATGTGAGATGCTAAGGGAGTGGACGATAAGTTTCGAGTCAAGCTCAATTCCTATTCACTCCTTACTGTATAGCTAGGGGACTATACACAATAGCGTCACATATTAGGCATCGGCTTCAAGTTTTTCCCTTGAACCGACCCTGTTCAGAGCAGAGAGACTGTGGGCGCACCGTCTCTCCTACACCAAGTCCCGATTCTGGCCCAGCCGGCCAGCCAGGAGGGGGGGGAATCCCCTTCAGGTTTTACATCACGTGACAGGCTAGCTGGCACGAACCGGTTCCGACTAGTTAAATAGAGGAGCAAGCTCGTTCCCGGCTGTTGGCGCTCTGCCAATAGCTGCGTTTAGGCAGATATTGAGAGAGTGCACAAGCAGCGCATGTAACTGCAAGGCGCACCGCATAGTAGCGCCTCGCTATACATTATAGCGTGTTACATAGTGTGTGTCAACTCGGGTCATCGTTGATTCAGACTTCAGAATTGCTACTTTATCTATGTAAGCGCCATCATGAACTGCCATGTTAAACTTTGACATGCTTTAGTTTCCCCCAATTGACATAGACCAACGAAATTCGGTATATTTTTCACTGGTTTAAAACGTTAATAATTATAACCGAACCGTTTAGTCTCTACACCCTGGCCATTTCTTGTTGTTGTTGGGACTCTTTACCCTCACTTTGAGATCGAACCAATGAACTGATTTTCAAGTTTTATAGCTTAAAACGTAGGTATGAACAAGGCCTAGGGCCTTTTGAACGCAATTATAATGTGACTGCTTTATTCCTGTTGTTGTTATTCTTCTTGTTGGGGAAATCTTATTTTTAAATAAGAGATTTTTTTCTGAAAATTATCGTGCACTCACCAACTTTAATAGGCACTGCCTGACGGCCGTACTAAAAACCTTTCATCATTGAGAAATTTGTGTTAATTTTGAACCAATTTTTCTTCTTTTATAGCTTAAATTTTAGGTAATAACAAGGACCGTGGCTCTTTAATCGCTATTTTAATATGACTACAGCAATCGTTGTTATTTTTGTCAGGTAACCCATTAACACAGCGAATCCAAGCTCTGCTTTTTACACCTGCCTGGCCTGCAGAAAACTGTGATTTTCTACTCGCTCCCGGGTTGCCGGATAGCTGGAATAAGCACGATCATGCTGCAGCGAAAGGGGCCCTTTCTGGTCCCCTCGAAAGGGATCTCAGCCTTGTTTCCTCAGACGCCTTTCCAGCTCTACGTCTGAGATTGCTCGCTGCTTGGCAAACCTTGTGGCACACAAACAAGACGGCAATAAGTTGCTGGCTATTAAAAGCAAACCTCTAGGATTAACGCGCTATTAATTAGCCCGTTTCCGTATTGGTCACACCAGCCTTACTTGTTTCCTTTTGAGAGTGGTTATTCCTCCTGAATATCATTGGTGTCGCCGGCCACTTACGGTCCATCACGTTCTTGCAGACTGTCAACATTTTGATGTTGTTCGTCGCCATTTCCACCTTCGCGAGACATTGAGTGTCAATTGGGTGACATTTCTGTCCTCTTGTCTGCGCTTTTTTTAGATTTTTGCAGGAGGTACAGATCTGGTATATAAGATCTGGTTTGATATTTGGTTAACATCTCTGTAATGTGTGCCGGAGTAGCAACCCCGTCACTGCACTGTGACTGAGGTTGGCACTAATGACACAGCTGCTAACGAGCCATTTAACCTCATTCCCCCTCACCCGCTGAGGAAAGTTTGCTTTCATCTAGATGTCGACCCAATGAACCCATTTTCAACTTTTATAGGTCAAAACGTAGGTATGAACAAATCCCAGGGCCGTTTGAACACTATTTTAATGTGAATACGACATTCTTGTTGTTGTTAGTCGTGAAAGGGAAATTTAGCTCCCACCTAGAGATGGAACCAATGAACCGACTTTTACTTTTTATAGCTTAAAATTAAGTTAATAATGAGGGCCAGGGCCTTTCGAACACTATGTTAATGTAACTATAATATTGTTGTTGTTGTTGTTCTTGTTGGCACGTTTTTCTATCACTAGAGATCGAACCAGTGAACCGATTTTTCAATTTTTATAGTTTAAAACGTGAATATTAAAAAGGTCTAGACTCAATTATAATAGAGTATGTTTACAATGTTTTCAGGTGTTTACAATGTCCTTATTGTTCTTGTTATTTTTCCCGGGACAAGGAAAAAAAAGAGGTATTAGTAGTAAAAAAAATTTTTAGCATATAAAATACGGTTGTATGCCTTAAAAAATGTAATGCCTTAAAGGAACAGATATAAGAAGAAGACATGTAAGCCATCAGCATCGCACTAATACGTGGAAAAGAGGCCCCAGCTTGTTTTTTGGGAAGCTGGACATTCATTTACACTTATTAGTGCGACGCTGGTGGCTTACGTGTATTTTTCCTATATCTGTTCCTTTAGAGCATTATGTTTTTTTAAGGCGTCCTTCCTTATTTTATACTCCTAAGCATTTTTACTACTAATTGTTATGGTAATCGTGACAAACAATCGTGGAAAACATCTTGGAAAACAATTCAACTGTCTTTCTGAATAATTAAATAAGAAGCTAAATAGGCCGCCCAATTTCGTCTCGAAATTATTGACTTATAAGCCACCGGTTTAAAACTGGTAGATTTATTCAAAAATCAGGATCGTTCCATTTTTATTCTTGACAACAAATTAACCTTTTGCTGGATACTTTCATTGAAGGGAAGTATCGTTTCATTTCTCCTCTGAATATCCGCTCTCCGAGTTATTGGGTCGAAGAAACAATGGTCTAACAATGTTTTTTCGAAAATTGTGGGCCCGCACTTTTTAAATCATTGCAGTATCAATGAAACTTTAAGAAATATCTTTGTAGCTGTAGTGCTACTGCTCTACTTGACTGTGGTTTCGAATTTTTATTTGTATTTATTTATTTATTTATTTGTAATTCGAGGCACATCTTCGTCACTAGCTGTAGACAAAAATGAAACTATATTGACAGCCATATGAAACGCCTACGATTACTGCAGGCATTTGAATGCATAAATAATTTTTTTCACAGATCTTTCTTGGAAGACACTGCCCCCCCCCCCCACCTTCCCCCGTCCCACCCGTTAGTTAGGCCACTGTCAGTCAGTAACATGGACTTTCAAATAATATTACAGTTAGCCCACTACTACCTAAATTTCCGTCACTGTCTAATTAGCGGAGGCGGATTTACATTAATGTTTATATATTTACGTTTGTATTTATTTTTGGAGAGGTGGTTTTCCCCTTCCTGATAGGCTTACCATTATTGAGGGCGCATTACTGATAGCCTACTACTAGGCTACAGTATGTGGCGGCGTGTGCGTAACTATTAATTTTACTTAAGTAGCGCATTGTAACTGGATTTTGGTTTGATTCCGAAGTATCCCTTCACCGTTTAAGCAGCGAAAACTCAACGACGAAGAGCCTCTTCAGACAACTTCTCTTAAAAAATTTTCGTGTCCAGGGCATTGTTGTTCGAAATGAGAAATTATCCCACCAAAATATTGCAACAGTAGAAATGTTGAGACGTCGTGTAAGCAGACATTGTTGATGCATTGTTGCGCGAATCCGAATGCCCCATCACCGGTAATGCACGATATCCCAACGAAGAATAACTCCTTCAAACAAATAAAGAAAGAAGTCACAAGGTAAAGGGTCCTTTAAACAACTTCAATTATCCTTCAAACAGCTTCTCTTTAAAATTTTAAAAAAGATGTTTTACAATGGACCTTTAGGAGCGGCGCGATGGACATTGTTGCACTGGCAGTGACATTGCCAAGGAATATGCTAATTAATTGTTGTCGCGAGTGGGATATTCAGTCGGTTAAAGCCCTCAATCTTTGGCCATTCGGAAACAATCGCCCGTGGGCGATGTGCGCCCTTGTGCATTGTTTCCGTATCGCCGGCGGTTTTCGGTTATTAATCTTTACCTAATGTGCCTCGTCTCCTTGTTGGTCGATTGTTGCATGTAACACTGTGACATTTTGACGCTGTTAGCCGCTCCTCAGACTCAACTAAAGTAATGAGTTTTTTCCTGAAAATTGTCATGCGTTTACAGGCCCCTACTGCCTGCCGGCCGTGCTAATAACTTTTCATCACTGGGTGATTTGTGTAGATTTCATGATAGTACACGTTTTATTTTATTTATCACTGCTTTGCGTTAATGAAGACTAGTCAGCTTGTAACAGTGCTGGTTTCTCTGGCTATGAGTGAAGTCACCACCTTTGATTTACAATGTAAAAGAAAAAAGTGTTTGTGCCTGAACATTTGAACAATTAGTTTACTTTACGTAAATTTTTTTATTCACTCTTCTGCGTCACCTAAAAATTGTATGGTTTACTACACGTGTTTTTTCTTATCAGTCTGGTTGCATTAATTTCTTGCTGGTTCTAAATTAAAATCCTGGCTGTTGTTGTGTAAAAGGAGGAACTCTTACCGACGACAGTATTGTAATCCAATGCAGTTGAATTGAAAATAGTGTATAACATTAATATTTTTATCATTTTCAGGCCAGCTTTGGTTTAAAAATACTATTGCGCATCGACAGAACTCATATGTTGAGCGTGGAAGAAGTGAAGGTAAAGTATACAACTTGTTTTCAACACAATTATGTGGAATGTATTTGATGTGACAGTTGAACATTTGCACTTGGTTGCACGAAACTAAGCTTGTTAGAGTATCCTGTTTTTGGCATTATTGTTTGAACAATTTTACTTATGTACAGTATTCGTACGAATTATAGGATGTATGTATGCAAAGTGACCAAGCGCTACCAAAATTTAGTTTTGTATTTAATTTTGTTATTGTTCTTTATTGAGTACAGTAGCTGCTGTTAGTAAGTTGGTAGTCTGATAGATCAGAGGTAATATGGTACGGAACTGGTCATTTTCTTGCTGTATCTAAAATGCCTCATATTTCATCTTTGCTGCTTTAGTGAAAACGGTGTTATGAGCCACAACTGTTTGGTCTCGAATAAATCACTGTGATAATGTATCTCAAATACCTTACATTTTTCGAATTCAGCAGCTATGTTTGGGAACTTGTCTATCAGTTCTCGAGCTAACCATTGTCCAAATGAGTCTGAAATGATTTACATTTATGAATTCAATATCTATACCATCACTGGACAGAACTATAAGATGTCGTGCCAGTTATTGTCCTATTGTTCTGAAATACTTTACATTTCACAAATTCAACAGCTGTTTTTGTGAAATTATTTCGATGAAAGTAACAGTTCTCGAACCAATCATAGTCCTAATGTGTCTGATATGGTTTATATTTTGCAAACTCAGCAGCAAAATTCTTACGACACGAAAGAATTGTCAGCCGTTGAGCCAATTATTGCACGGACGTGCCTGAAATGATGTACATTTGGCGAATTCAGTAGCTGAATTTAATAAATTCTTACTATTAAAACATAACTATAAGGTGTCGAGCCTATCTTTTCCTAATGTCACTGAAATGCTTTACATATTGCAGTTTTAATAGCAGCTTTTGTGAATACAGTCGGGCAGAACTGTTACGTCTCGAGCCAGTTGCTGTCCTACTGTTTCTGAAATGTTTATATTAATATTAAATACAGGGGGAAAATACCAATCAACAAACACAGCAACACATTCGTTATTAAAAATTTTGATTTAAGTGCAACTAAAATGATTCACATTTAACGAACGAATTTAAGAGCGGCTTTTATGAAATTCTTACTACCGGTCAGAACTGTCTAATCTCTAGCAAATTATTCTTGTCTTTCCACCAGTATTCCATACTTTCAACAGTGGCATTATTAACTCCATTGGCCATCTCTTCTCAGGTATATTAGCAAGGTACACCGTCAATGTTATAGGCAGGAGAAGAAAACCAGGAAATTGGCATTTTGCACCATATCTGCAATACAATCAGACAACGTTAACTTTTACTTGCTAAACTGGTTTAAAGTAATCAAATGTCTTATCATCATTTAAGCAAACTATTTGAAGTAGAATAAACTTATACTCTTTACAGGCACAGTCTCTGATCACCTTGCTGAGCCAATGTCCAGTAGAAATATATTCAGCAGGGAGACTATTTAAAATCAACATGACAACATATACAACTGTAAGTAGCAATTGTTTCAGTGTATCTTCACATCACTGACATAGGTGAACCGCAACAGCTTATGAGCAATAGAAATATATACAAAGGACATCATCTATTTTGTCTGGGGTACAAAGAAGACGAAAAAATAAACAATATTTCTTACTACAGTCAAAATCTTCTTCGACAACTTTACCAAAAAGAACAACTGCTGTCATGCTGAAATACAATAACACAATAAGCCGTGCAACGAAATTTCACAAATAAACATCGTTGTTTATGCTTTGTCTGGCTTACTGTGATTTTTTGAAGGGGGAAGGAAGGGAGGGGGAGAAGAGAATGACACTTAAAATCGTACGTAAGATCAACGTGCTTTACTAAATACGAGTTATAAGGATCTGTAAACAATAACGGGTTGTGTTGGCCCGTTTGCGAATTGG
Organism: Lithobius niger; assembly: GCA_023313725.1. NCBI lineage: Eukaryota > Metazoa > Arthropoda > Chilopoda > Lithobiomorpha > Lithobiidae > Lithobius > Lithobius niger. Next base: position 131,137 of record JAHWFP010227189.1, read on the forward strand.
TCACACCCGACTTACTCACTGTTTCCTTTTGCGGGGGGTTGACCCTCCTGAATGCTCTTGGTGTCGACGGCCACTTACGGTCCGGCACTTACTTGTTGATTGTCGCCATCTTGATGGTGTTCGTCGTCGGTTCCATCTTCCGCATGACATTGCGCGTCAGTTGGGCGATAAGTCTGTCCCCCTGTCCGGTGTTTTTCAATTTTTGCAGGAGGTACAGATGTATGACAAGATTTAGATTAGGGGTTTGAATAACGTCTCTGTAATGTGTGGTGCAGTGGCAACCCGGACCACTGCACTGTGACTGGGGTTGGCGCTAATGACCAAGTTGTCGACGCGCCATTAAGCCTCAACCCCCCCCCCCACTACGACAACCAGATTCCACACAAAATCTAACGTAACAAATCTTGGATGACTGTAATAAACTATTAAAGCCATATTTCATAGACCACATAATTTTTCCACTAATGAAAATGGGTGACAAACTACGTTAGAGGAAATATCATTGGTCCCAACACAGTAAATTGTTTTTAGTTCCATTTGGATGTATTTCAGCTGCATAGTAGTTGCAACAAAAATTACCTAGAGTGTAGTGAGATGACGTGGAATAAGCGAGCAAAGCGAGTGACTCTGCTAGTTTTTTGCTAAAAACTAACGTTAACGTTTCTTATTATTTTCACTTATACTACAAATACTAACGTTAAGTTGAATGTTACTTTTTATTTGAGTTCCTTTGACATTGTCTTGCAAGTTGTTAGTTTACACACAACAGTATATCAGGAACAGATGTTTACCTCCGTCCAATAAAAAAAAAGATTAGGGTCACTTAATAGATGCAATTTTTACACTTGCTTGAACTTATTTCGGTTTTTCATTATTGCATGGTTGCCTACTTTAAACCAGCAATCTGGTAGGGCTAAAACGTCACGATAATATTTAATAGAATTCGATTTACCGAACCCTTTTATTTGATATTTTTTTTGGTCATTAGTATAGACCAAGCTTGATATCACAAATGACGGTGTTTCCTGACAGACGTGAACCCGCCAGACATAAAAAATATGCTTTAATTTTCGGCCAGAGATTTTCTTTTTGGTCTTGGTCACCTACACAAGAAGACAAGTACATAAATATATTAAGTATGAGAGGAAAGAGTTAATAAAACCTAATAGAATTAGCCTACTTGCAAGATAAATATTCACAAACCAAGAGCGTCTTTAGTCATTGGATTGCCAAGTTGAAAGTAACGTGGTGTAATGTTACATGACACAGACTTAAATATTATTCACTTGAAGCGAGTTAAATAATTTGTACCATTATTTCAAAACATTTCAATACATGTTTAGTTGTTTACTAGTGTTCAAGGCTGTATTTTTGTGTGGATAAGATAGTGTAAGCTTCGAATTCTAACCTTATTTAGTAAGTGGCTTCCTGATGAACGATTTCAGTTCTGCTAACATGTCTGACTTTATTGTCACTAGAGTGCTTAGCTACGACATATGCGTCATCAGCTGTTGAAAAGGCCCCTCCACGGTCCAGCTCCAATCTACCTAAAGGCGTTTGGTACTTGACTCCATAGATAAAGAGGCATGCAGTGCACCCAATAGAGTAAACGTCGTTTAAATTCAAGGTCTAAAACTGGTTTTTGCAATTCGGAACAATTATTAAAGTAAAAACCAATCAGTGCTACCAAATAAAAAGACGAACAACGTTTCGAAAATTTACAAAATTTTCGTCATCAGGTTTGCATGATAAAATTAAAGCATGGCAAATACCACTAAGTCATCCTGTGTTAAAAGCATAATAACAATAATTTAAAAGGATAAGATACCATCAATTTAAAAGGATAAAACTCACCAATTTCCCCTCTCAGAAGAGGCAGAAAGGGCGACCGAAATGCACGACTCAACCTGTGTCTTGGGGAAACCAAGTCGCAAGCCAAGGTGTTTGCAAACCTGGTCACGTGTTTCAGGTTTGATCCATTCGTTGGCGCTATGGGGGTTGCACAGTGTGCCTGAAAAAGGGTCAAGCTTTAGTGTTTTAATTACAGATATTTATAATCTGGCACTAAGTGGTTATGTACAGGTGGTTTATGCGTATGGATGACAAGCGTTTCGAGATTAATACGTGCTCTAGTTTGTTTTTCTTGCAACAAGATTTGAACCTTGTCCAAGGCGGGGGTGTGGCTAGTTGCATGTTTGTCAGGTGACTTGCCTGTTGAACGGCAGTGTTGCACTAATGAATTGGATTCAACTTTTAATTTGATGTTTGATCTGTGGAATTTTTAATTTTTTCTTGGGATTGTCCTACATATGTAGCAGTACAGGCTGGTTCCATACAGGGAATTCTATAAACAGTATTGCGTGTGGAAAACGCATCCTCTGCTTTGTTATGGTTTTTGTTTCCATGGTGCATGGTTAGCTGCTTACCATTCCAAACCACCTTCAAAAACTTAAGGAACGCATGGCATCCCACAAATCAAACTTCAAATTAAAAGTCGAATCCAATTCATTAGTGCAACACTGCAAATTCAACAGGCAAGTTACTTGACAAACACGCAACTGGCCACACCCCCGCCTTGGACAAGGTTCAACTCTTGTTGCAAGAATAACAAACTAGAGCACGTATTAATCTTGAAACGCTTGTCATTCATACGCATAAACCACCTGTACATAACCACTTAGTGCCAAATAATAAATATCTAAAAGAATATTTCCCTGTAATTGAAATACTTAAACTTCACACTTTTTCCAGGCACACTGTTCAACCCCCATACCGCCAACTAATGGATCAAACCTGAAACACGTGACCCGATTTCCATACCCCTTGCCTTGCGACTTTGTTTCCCCAATATGCATCTTGGGTCGTGCATTTCGGTCGCCGTTTCTGCTTCTTCTGAGAGGGTAAATTGGTGAGTTTTATCCTTTTAAATTGATGGTGTGTTATCCTTTTTTAATTATTGTTATTATGCTTTTAACATAGGATGACTTAGTAGCATTTGCCATGCTTTAATTTTATTATGCAAACCTGATGACGAAAATTGTAAATTTTCGAAACGTTGTTCATCTTTTTATTTTGTCGCAATGATTGGTTTTTACTTTAATAATCTGTTACCGTGCTTTTTTACTACATTAGTCAGAACAATGGTACTCACACTGCCGTGTGAAACCAAGATCTGTGATGAATTCGTAAAATTGAGGTAAACGTGGGGAGGAGGTTACAGACGGTGGGGTTCACTGTATAGGTAGATCTCGCCACAGCACCAACACCATTTCGGGAAAATATATGACGAATTAGGTCAAAAAGTGCGAGTAAAAAACGTCATTATTGTCCAGGCTAGTGACTCTGCTTTACGTCGAAAAGTTGATACGTTGTCATGTTTTCGTAATATCATGTTTGCACGAGCGATGTCATGCCACACGATCATATTTTAGTGCAGAAGTAGACGCCAGTTTTGATGAAAAATGTTAGAAATTCTGCCCACTTTGGAAAGAAAACAAAGAAATGGTTCCAAAGAAATTTCATTAAATTTTTCGTATTTTAACGTTGTTGAAAGTGCATGAATTCCCTGCATTTACATTTGAAAGCATATGTGATAACATGACAGTGTATTTGTAAGTATATTTATTTATATTTTTTCCAGATCATGGCCACCATATTAACATATCTGATTGTCTTATTGCAAGTACCATTACAGGATACTCCAAACAGCACAGCCCTTTACTTTAATGACACTGTGCAAAACTGCACTGTTGTAATGGCATACAACACTCGACACTATATTTGTCCCATTGGCTAATAATCGCATTGGATTGTTTGCACAATTAACTATTCACTATGTGCATTGCAACCGTGAATTAGGTGTTGTGTAGCAAAAATTGCAATTCTTGTGCTGTCGTTATAAGATTTTAGTTTTGTGGGATGCAACTTTGATCTGCCCAAAGATTTGAGAGACAGTATGTGTCAATCGATTTTCCGCCAAACTGTGAAGTATACTTCTGTAGTTTTTCAGATTTTAATTCGGCAATGAGATTTTTGTATGTGGAAAGTGTGGCATGTATAGGAAGGATTCTGGACGAATGTAGCAAGTACAACTGACTGTGCATCACATTTCATATTTCAACAACTACATGGTCTGGTAAGTCTGTAGAGCTGATTGGTAGGGATTCTGCCTTTGGTCTCAATGGTCGAAGATCTCAATGGTCGAAGATTCGCTTCCGCGCTCAGGAATTCTTATATTAAAGGAGTAAAATCAATGCAAATAGGTTTGCATATGTATTTATTTATCACTAACAGAACCCATGTCCTGAAACCGTATACACGATTAGTATTAAAAAAAACCGCTCAAGCGTATAAAATACAGATGTAAGCCTAAAAAAAAAAACAGATACAGAAAAAGAACAGATACAAAAAAAAAAGACATGTAAGCCATCTTTAGCATGCCAAAAAAAAAACAAGCTGGAGCTTAATATTTAAATGTATAAGTAAATGATGCCGACCCTGATGGGGGGGGGGGGGGAGATGAGGCTTAATGGCGCGTCGACAGCTTGGTCATTAGCGCCAACCTCAGTCACAGTGCAGTGGTCCGGGTTGCCACTGCACCACACATTACAGAGATATTATTCAAACCCCTAATCTAAATCTTGTCATACATCTGTACCTCCTGACCCTGATGGCTTACATGTCTTTTTATTATATCCGTTTCTTTAGAGCATTCAGTTTTTGCTAGGCTTATATCCGTATTTTATACGCTTAAGTGTTTTTTAGTAGTAATAGCCTATCTGTTTTTTTTTATTCTGCACTGTTTGCAGTGATGGGCCCTTAACAGGGCCAAGACTACATGATTTGTAGCCCGGGCGAAACTATGGTAATGGGGGTCTCCTTCAACTAAAATTGTAGGACTCATTCATTCTTTTAGTGAATGGCCTTTAATTTTGGTATAGTCGTCATTTTTGGAAAGCCACAAACTGTGCTTCTCTGTCTTTTCGGAAGCACCTAACAGATTAGACCTGGGTTTGACGTTTAGCCTGGAAGTTCATGCTGAGACTTACATTAGGAAACAGGCTTTGGACCTATTACAGGAGGAACGGATTGAAATATCACCCAGAATGAGGTTGCATATGGCTGGTTCGATTTGTGCTGCTAAGAAGGACTTAGAGCCACTGGAGGCCCTTCAGTGCATTTCATGGGAGTTCCATTGCTGGTTTGATTTGTACTACTAAGAATGACTTGTGTACCAAATTTCATGCTTTTAGCTAGATTTGCAAGAATTTGTTGGTCAGGCCTTCAGGGGGATACTTGGGGATGCACTGGATGTCCTTAGCGGCATTTCATTGGAAGTTGATGACTGCTTTGATTTGTTCTGCTAAGAATGGCCTGTGAGCAAAATGTCATGCTTTTAGCACGAATTTGTTGCTCAAACCTCAGTGAGAGGGCAAAGGGGGCGCTGGGGATCCTTTGGGGGTATTTCTTGGTGGTTCCATGGCTGGTTTGACTTGAATTGCTAAGGATGACTTGTGTACTAAATTTCAAGCTTTTAACTCGATTTGCAAGAGTTTGTTGATCAAAGCTTCTGGGAGGAACCACGGGGAGGATGCTGGGGGGATATCATGGGGGTTGCACGGCTGATTGGATGTGTGCTGCCTTGAATGACTTGTGTATCAAATTTCATGTTTTCAGCTTGATCTGTAAGAATGTGTTACTCCACTTAATGATTTCTGCCCAGTGCTTTACAATAATAAATGCTCTGCTTACGCGAATTCTGCAGTCTGTTTTTCTGTTTTTTTTTCTGTTTTAGACACACAGCAGCTCGTTAATAGATTTTTCATCACGCAAAAATAGGAAGGAGTAAAGGTTGTAAAGTGAAATATTGTAAACTAAATTAATGGATTAGATTTTAGTTAGAAATTTGTTACATTTTGAGAAGAGGGCCAGCCCTAAGATATCACGAATGTTTCAAGGCGTATTTAATGAAAAATCTCAATTCTGCGTTTATTGTGTTCGTTGTTGATTTAACACTGCATGAAAAAATCAACTGCACTAAATAGCATAAAAAAGTACCAGTTTCTGATGTAAATAAAATATGGGCTTTCAAATTTTTAATTTTGGATAACTTCATGCAAATCTTGTGGTACTTGATAGACACTGCTGTCCGCCAGAACTGTCATAAATACATGCTGCTAGTGTGTGCTGACATTGTACTTGACTCAATAGTACCTGTATGCATTAGTCAGTCAATGTTAGTTATGTGAGATTGTAATAATTTACTGTTAACACTGCTGTTTGAGTGTGTGAGCATGCCGAGTCCTCATAATGGCAGTCAGTGTGCCACTGATCGCTTGTGAAGATGAACTGGCTCCCTTTCGAACTGTGCCTGCAAGATACATGATCAACACTTTTGTGGTAAGAGTGAAAATAATTGTTGATTAATTTTGAGTGTAGATAGCACGAGGTATGACTTTTTGTCGTAACCATTGTCCAGCTAAATCAAGGACATCTCGTTACAAAATCGTTAATGTAAGTAAGGGTGAAAGAACGCGCCAGGTTTCAGCCAATAAAGTAGTGATATCAGAGCCAAAACGGCTGCCACCAAGTTACTACATTAGTTGCC